>JACEEZ010017645.1:0-10961 GCA_016584305.1 Chionoecetes opilio
CTGGCGTGAGTTGCAGACGATGCAGATGTGCCGTGAGTGTTGTGTGACCGCTCCTCAGGCGGGTGAGGCCGACATCCAGTGATGCCAGATTTGGGGATTTGTCCCTAGATTTGGGGATTTCGGGCCCTGATGGGGACTTTTCACTCTCGATTTGGGGACTTTTGAGGCTTCTGAGAAAAATATGTATTTTAATCGCTTAGAATAATATTATTAATATAATTTTAAAAGAAAACATGGGGTTTTTAAAACCGCGGCAAGGAAGAAGTAAGGACACGGATTGAACGCGAATGGCCAGAGTTTTAAAAAAAAAAGACGGTAAATCAAGTTGCCGACTTCGGGTTTTTTTCGACGTTCAAAGGTTCAAGAAATAAATGATTACCATGAGTTTTTGGACGATTGTAGAAGCTGCATGTATGATATGATGTTATTCGTGCCTTATAATCATTACTGAAGATAAGAATTACTGATGAAACCCCCATGTTTCCAAATTTGTCAAGTTTTGTTTCTGGGCTATTGTGTCTTCCTCATTCTAGTGCCCACAGCAGAAAGGATATTTTCATCTGTAAAAAATTTAAAAAAATCAAAGAAACAACTCTCAACTCTAGTTGGACTTCTGCATACAAAGCGGTTTTTTGAAAGGCCGGGCATGTTTCAATTTTTGCTGTAAATATAAACTAGTCAACTTTGATGACTTCAGATATCTACAAATACCATAAAAATGATGATTCGAGTGATTATATAATAATTTTAAAATAATAATATTTGGTATGCAAATGTGTTATTCTATTCTTTCTTTCTGGTTTAAACGGTAGTACAGTATGTCCAGAAAAATTAGTTGGATTATTTAAAGGCCTCTTCCATTTGTGCCCAAGTTGCATGAACCAGTTCTTTCAGTTCAGGGTTGGGTTCTGGGTTCGGGTTGGGTTCGCATGTCACAAATGGAACGCAAAAAAACCCCCTGTTTTTTTTACAAAAAACCATGCAAGATGGCAAGGCAAGAGGAAGGAGAGCTTATTCCTCGTGTCTGGGGCTATTCTCGCAATGATGGACATTTCTAGTGATGAAGAATATTATGTAACCCGTACCATCCACTGCTGGCATCTTTGGCAGATATGATGAGTATTGTACGTGTGAGGTAATGAGGTAAAATGGTACCAAATTAAGCATGGCGATAGTTTACATCATATCACCCAGTCTGTGACTGTGAATGGTTGGCTTTGATAAGCGGCGGCCGCCTTCTTCTCTTGTGACCGACATATAATGCGGCGGCCTTCTTCTTCTTCTTCTTCTTGTGACCGTTGTTGTTATCGCTTCATAGGTCCTCTTCCACTTCGTCTCTTTCGTTAACAAAACTTGTTAACTCTTCCCCTGTTTATTTAACTTTCTGCCATGCCATTCTCTGTTAGGAACTGGATGAACTGAAAATTCTACCCACCAATGGATGTGGGTAGAGAAAGTTTACGGGTTTATGCTGAGTCACTACGCGGGTCGCCTTGGACCTAGGTTTTCCGTGCGCAAATGGAACGCCTGAATTCTTGGGTTCCGTGAACTGGTTCATGAAATGTCGCAAATGGAAGAGGCCTTAAGTTCCCCAAGAGGCTATATAAGAGCATTAATATTTTCAATTATTTCTGTATCATATTTCTAAGCAATTTAAGGAAATATATCATCCCCATCAGCCTAAAGTAGAAAATTTTATTAAATGTATTTTTTATTAAATACTCATGAGGCATCCTATTACTGCCTTCTTCTTTTTTTTGCAGACCTTGTGATGATTATAATAAAAAAAGTGAATTATGCTACTTAATTCATGTGTAATGTAATATATTGTGTAAAACAAAGTATGAATTATTTGTACGTACATTACAATCAACATGGCAATTTTAATTTACATATGGAGTAGCTATAAGGCCTCTTCCATTTGCGACATTTCAAGAACCAGTTCACGGAACCCAAGAGTTCAGGCGTTCCATTTGCGCACGAAAACCTGGGTCCGAGGCAAAGCGCGTAGTGACTCAGCAAAACCCATGAACTTTCTCTACTCACATTGAGAGGTGGGTAGCTTGGGTAGAGTTTTCAGTTCATAACAAACAATGGTCGCCTTGGGCCCTATTTCTCTTATCGTGAAGGGTTTTCCGCATGCACGAGTCGGAGAGGATGTCAGACGGCATAAAAGAGGCATACATGGCTGGTGGAGCCATGCGTTCCCGTGATCTTAAACGTGATATGATCCCTTCACATAGCAGCTAGCTGATTTATCTCTCGCTATCTCTCTCTCTCTCGCTATCTCTCTCTCTCGCTATCTCTCTCTCTTGTTATCTCTCTCTCGCTATCTCTCTCTCGTTATCCGCTCTCTCCCCTCTCGTTATCTCTCGTTTATCGCTTCTCTCCCTCTCGTTATCTCTCGTTATCGCTCTCTCGTTATCTCTCTCTCTCTCGTTATCTCTCTCTCTCTCGTTATCTCTCTCTCTCCTCTCTCTCTTCTCCTCTCTCATCTCTCTCGCTCTCTCTCTCTCTCTCTCTCTCTCCTCTCTCTTCTCTCTCTCTCTCTCTCCTCTCTCTCTCTCTCTCTCCTCTCTCTCTTAAATTGCCTCGCCAGCAGAGTATAAATTGCCTCGCCAGCTGAGTATAAAAGTTTGTAAACAAAAAACGGGGTTTTTTGCATTCCATTTGTGACACACGAACCCAACCCTGAACCCAGAACCCAACCCTGAACTGAAAGAACTGGTTCATGCAACTTGGGCACAAATGGAAGAGGCCTTATGTACCTAGCATATATTTCAGCATTTTATAACAAGTATGGAAATATATGAAATGGGGATATTTGGGGATTTTCCCCCGAATATTTAGGGATTTTGAGACCATACTGTCTGGCAACACTGGCGACATCCAAGACGCGGGACGTTTGTCTATCCATGGGTGCGGGAGGCGTCTTGTTATTGTTGAAGGGCAGTGATGTCGCAAGTCGACGATATTCGCCCTGGTGTACAGCCGTGAAGTAATCACAGTCTCGAGAGTTGATTAGTCTTCCTCAGGAAGGCACAGGTGAGGCGGATGACGGTGGGGCGTTGTGATGGGTGGACGGCAGCGGGGGCCAGCAGGGTGGGCAGGTCAAAAGGGGGTGATATTCAGGCGATGAGTTGACCACGTAGAAGTTTTCGGTGGGAGTGGAAGCGAGGACACTGCAGCAGGAAGTGCCCAATCGACTCCGGGACGTTCCTGCACCAGGGGCAGTACGGGTCGATTACAGGAAGTTTCGACGGAATGCACTTTCGACGGTAGAAAATGGAGGTTTCGACGGTACCGTCGAAACTTCCAATATGTCTATACGTATGTCTATCATAAAGTAAAACCTAAAGATATTTTGTCAATGAGAGGATTAATATAAAATACAAAGTTATATTATTACTTATAAAGTAAAATACTATGTCATTGCCCACCAAAATTGAAGTGAAAAGCATATACAGCCAAGATCCCCCCTATATCTTCGTTGTTTCCCACCCTAACGTGGTAACACCTATCAAACTTAGCTTGCCTATCATTAATATTGTATTTAATCAAATCAATTAGCGATAAAGACTAATAAACAATGAACAACAGTACTGTGTGTGCGGCTTCATCCTCAGGCTAAAGCAGTTCCCTCTTGATGGTCACAGTAAATTAGACTACAGAAAACAGCACCTAAGTTTGTGGGGAAACAAGTGTTAAAGTTATAAGTGTTGAATGTTAAATATTGTTTACAAATGTAGCGCGCCACCCCTTATAGCTTGATGTTAACTTGAAGGGCTCCACAAACCTGGCGATTACGCTGCCATCACCCACAATAAGTGGGAAAAAAAATTAAAGATTTAGAGAATATGAGGATAACTGGGACTTAATAAACGACTCGTTAACAGGTGTTTCTGTATATTATCACTGTGTTGATACCAGTATTCACATCCCCACTCTAAGGTTTCACCAAAATCACTAAACAATAATAATACCCGACACGACGCGATTCTTACTCGGGCTTAACATAATCCCAAAAATTCCTAACCACCGTCACTAGGTAATGTAACCTATCTACACACACACTCGCGATGAATCATGGCCTTAGCTTCTATACACTGGTGTATCAGCGGGTCATCCACTCAGCTCAGCAACCACCATCAGCACACACGTGGGTCCCTCAGGGGTTAAACCACCCACTCAGCTCAGCTCCAGAACCCTGAATCACATAACCCAATGAATATATAATGTCCAATACATAACTAATCAATGCCCTATACATCCTTATAAATACACCGCCCCACACATACCTTCGAAAAGGGTTTGTACGACACGACTCTCCGCGCGTGTGTTCGCGACAAAGGCTGGCCAGAGAGAGAAAACCGTGTATTTTCCCTTACCTCGCCTTCTTGCCGTGACGTCACTAGCGACGCGGGTATAAAATATTACCGGAACCTATATCTAACTGATTAAGGACTGAGGAGTGAAGGAAAAATTGTGAGCATTTAATTACTAGCTATATAATTTATGTATTACTTTACTCTCACCACTCAATGTAAACTTTTCGTCATCATGAGTCACAGGATTAACCCATTTTCTCGCATTACACAAATACGTATTTTCATTTATATCAACGATATGTTAAATTGCGCATGATGAAAGATCTAAAATATTATGAAGGGAATGAATGAGAGGGTTCGACGGCAATGACTTGGAAGGTTCGACGATGCACTAAGTTGGAGGTTTCGACGGTGTCGTCGAAAACGCATTCCGTCGAACCTTCCTGTTACCGTACGGGTCGGGCGTGAGCTGCAGACGATGCAGATGTGCTGTGAGTGATGTGTGACCGATCCTCAGGCGGGTAAGGGCGACATCCAAGACGCGGGACGTTTGTCTTATCCATGGGTGCGGGGAAGAGTCTATGCGGTATTGACCCATGGAGGTGGCACGGAGGGCGTCGCCGAGCGACCTATCCCAGGCGGAGCGGGATTTTCTGGCGATTAGACGCTTGGCGGTGGAGAGCGGCAGCGGGAGGGGGGTGATGTTTACCTCGGAGAGAGCCATCTTGGCGGCAGCATCAGCAACCTCGTTGCCCCGGATGTTGCAGTGGGAAGGCACCCACTGCAAGGCAATCTCCCAGCCCACTGACGTGAGGTAGAGGAGTAGCCGTTGAAGGGTGTGTGCGAGGACAGTGGAGGATGCCGGGCGACGGGAGAGGAGGAGATGGAGGGAGGAGAGAGAGTCTGTGTAGATACCAGCCCTGGTACAGTGTAGGTGGTGTTGAGGTAAGCCAGGGCCTGGCGGATGGCGAAAAAGCTCCGCCGTCAGGACGTCAGCCCTCAGGAGGCAGCCTCCATGTCTTACAGAGGTTAGAGCGGGGATCGTAGATGGCAGCGCCAGTAGAAGGAAGGGTGGGGGAGTGGGAGCCATCAGTGTAGACCTTGAAGTGATGGTGGTAGAGGGACAGGTCCAGCTCTCTGAAGAGTGTTGCTGCCATGATGCCAGCTGAGTGTTTGGGAGGAAGGTCAGGGATATGCAGGGCAACCATATGAGAAATGTCGTGCCAGGGTGGGACTGGGGAGTGTGGGCTGGTGGGTTGTAGAGGAGGTGGAGGCAGGTGCAGCACAGAGTGGGCCAGCAGTGCACGGATTATTAGAGGCTGACGTGGTCCAGGAAGCCAGACTGGGGTGTGATGATCTACACCAGAGGTGGCATAGAGTGCGGCGAGGGGGTGGGTTGGTGGCAGGGTCATGATGTGGTGGTATTGTTGGCACAGGACCGCTCTCCTGTGCACCTGCAGTGGGGGGATGCCGCTCTCCGCGTGAAGGGCGATGACTGGAGAGGATCTCATTGCCCCCATGGAAATCCTCAGGGCTGCATTTTGTAGAATATCTAGCTTTTTTAGGGTGGAAGGCGCTGCCGAGCCATAGATGCTGCTGCCATATGATAGTTTAGCCCTGATTGCCGCTTGATAGTATGTCAATAGGAGGTCACGACTGGCCCCCCAGCGGACACCAGCCACCCTCTTCATAATGTCGAGGCGCCTGTTACAAGTAGCACGGAGGTGTTCAATGTGTGGAGACCAGGTACGCCGAGGACCATCTAACCACATACCAAGGAATGTGTGTGTCCTGGAGTAGGGAACTGGGGAGCCACTAATGCTGACTGTTGGTGGAGAGTGGACAGGCTTGAGTGTGAAGCACATGAGGGTGCTCTTAGATGCATTGACAGAAAGACCCCAAGCCTTTACCCAGTTAGCCAAAGCAGAGGCTGCTTCCTGTAGGTGTGTTTGTGCCTGGATCTGAGTGCTGGCCCGGCTGATGATGGTAATATCATCAGCATAAATAAGGAGGTGGGAGTGGGGAGGGATGTGAAGGTCGGAGAGCAGGACGTTGAAGAGAACAGGGCTAAGGATGGATCCCTGCGGCACTCCTCTCCGTATAGATTGTGACGGAGAGGTGGAGGCACCCACAGCAACGCGGAAAGTCCTTCCAAACTAGAAATTTTGCAACCAGGCGAGGGTGGGCCCCGTGATGTGCATGGTAGCTAATTTTTGTAGGATGCCGTCATGGGGGGCAGACTCGAATGCCCCTTCCAAGTCTATGAAGAGCGAGGTCATGACCTCCCTTCCCCGGTAGGTGTCGCAGATGTAGTATTCTAGTTGCGCCAGGACATCTAGGGTGCTCCTGCGGGGCCTGAAGCCACATTGCTCTTCTTGTAGGAGATGACCATCCTCTAGCCACCAGGAACGGCGAGTGGCCACCAACCGCTCCAGGAGTTTTCCGACGCAGGAGAGGAGAGCTATAGGGCGGTATGCGGATGGAAGTGTGGGGTCCTTCTGTGCGGTATTGACCCATGGAGGTGGCACGGAGGGCGTCGCCGAGCGACCTATCCCAGGCGGAGCGGCAGACACTGGAAATCAGACGCTTTGCGGTGGAGAGCGGCAGCGGGAGAGGGTGATGTTTACCTCGGAGAGGGCCATCTTGGCAGCAGCATCAGCAACCTCATTGCCCCGGATATTGCAGTGGGAAGGCACCACTGCAAGGTGATCTTCCAGCCTACAGAGACGAGGGAGAGGAGAAAGCCGTTGCAGGGATGAACCAGGGCTGTGGAGGAAGCCGGGCGACGGGAGAGGAAGAGATGGAGGGAGGAAAAGAGAGTCTGTGTAGATCACAGTTCTGGCCGGGGCGTAGGTGATGTAAAGGTAAGACACAGCCTGGCGAATGGCGAAGAGTTCTGCTGTCGAACATCAGTTTCAGGGGGCAGCCGCCACGTCCCTGCATATGTTGGATCGAGGGTCATAGACGGCAGCCCCCTGTAGACGAATGGTGGGGAGTGAGAGCCGTCAGTGAAGATCTTCAGGTGGTTATGGTAAAGTGACATGTCGAGTTCAGGGAAATAAAGGAGCTCCCAGGACGCCAGCTGAGTGTTTGGGAGGAAGATCTGGGATAGTCAGGGCAACCATCGGGGAAATGTCCGCCGGGGATGGAACCGGGGAGTGTGGGCTAATGGGCTGAGTAGGAGGGGGTAGCAGGTTCAGCACAGAGTGGGCCAGCAGTGGCACGGACCAGTAGAGGCTGACGAGTTTCCAGGAAGCCAACTGGAGTGTGAGGATCCACACCGCGAGTTGGCATAGAGATTTGGCGAGGGGGTGGGATGGTGGCAGGACATGATGTGGTGGTAATGGCTACACAGGATCTCCCTTCTGTGTACCTGCAACGGGGAATGCCGCTCTCTGCGTGGAGGCGATGACAGGTGAGGACCTCATTGCCCCATGGAGATCCTCAGGGCCGCATTTTGCAGGACGTCCAGTTTCCTGAGGGGTGGAAAGGGCTGCTGAGCCTAAATACAGCTGCCATAAGAAAACCTTAGATCTGAGGGCCGCCTGGTAGTAGTGCAAAAGGAGATCACGACTGGCCCCCCAGACACCAGCCACCCGCTTCATGATGTTGAGGCGCCCTGTTGCAGGTGGTACGGAGGTACTCAATATAGGAGACCAGGTCAGGCGGGGACCCTCCAGCCGCATACCGAGGAAGGTGTGGACCCGGTGTAAGGCACCGGGGAGCCCACTAAGGGTGACAGTGGGGGGAGAAGGGGGACAGGCTTAAGGGGGAAGCACTAAGGGGGCTTTTGGGAGCATTTAAAGGAGAGACCCCAAGTCCTCACCCAGTCAGTTAATGCATCTGCTGCCCCTTGCAAGCATAGCTGTGCCTGGGCCTGAGTGTTGGCTCTGCTGATGATGGTAATGTCGTCTGCATAGATAAAAAGGTGGAGGGTGGTGCCAGCCGTCTAGGACCTCCCAATGTCTCTTCCAGCAGGGGGAAGGAAACACGTAGTAGATATTGAGGGTTTAAATCCTTAGGAGGCACAAAGGACCATGACCTGTCTGGTCAATGGTCAAAGACACACTGAGCTTTGGCGGGAAAACCACCCACGCCTTGAGCGTTTGGCGGGAACACAGCCCCCCCAAGCCATTTACGCTTTAGTTACCATTTAGACACGCTTCGTGTCCTGATGGAACGCCGACGTGAATTTTCGACAGGGGATGCTTGCAGCCCATGTTGATCTCAAGAAGGCGTTTGACTCAGTGCATCCCTGAGTCACTCTGGGATCTTCTGCGACTTCGAGGGGATTCCTGCAAGGACTATTGGTTTGATAACTGGTCCCGTATTCTGGGACTGAGAGTGCTGTGAAGTGTGGGGCAGGTGTATCCAGCTTCTTTCCTGTGAATACAGGAGTGAGGCAAGGGTGCGTCCTTGCCCCATCCTTTTTTAAAAGCTTGTATGGACTGGGTATTGGACAAAAGGGTTTTAAATCAAAGTGATTGTGGAGCAAACCGTCGGAAAACACCAAGATCACTGATCTTGTTTTTGCCGATGATGCAGTAGTCTTTGCTGAGTCGCTGGGGGTCCTGATGAGGGGCCTCGGGGCGCTGCACGGGGAGGCAAACCCTTTTGGGGGACTTGGGGTCCCCTGGCTCAAGACCAAGGCCAGGTATTTGGGGGACTTTCGAGAAGCAGTACAGTCTGTTCTGCGTGTGGCGAGGACATTGAGATCTTTGGAAAATTTTTTCTACCTTGGTAAACATAATACTAATGAAAAGGCGGGTCACGTCAAGAAGTCTTACGACGGATTGGCATGCCCCCGGTGTTTGGGCTTTGCTCAGCGGGGTATTTGGCGTTGTGGTACCTTGCAGAGGGCAAGTCCGGGTCTTCAAGTCGCTTTTGATCCCGTCTTACTCTATGGTTGTGAGACATGGACATAAATAGTGATTGAAAAAGAAATCATCCCTTTGGTAAAAAGTGTCCCTTTGAGAATCATGGGGTATCGCTGGGATGTTAGTGTCAAAAAACAGGATTGCACCCTGAGACGAATCGAGGCCTATTACCTCAAGTCCGTCACCCAACTTGGGCTATATGGGCATGTGGCACGCACCCTAAAACCGACCCTCCCACGGGTTGTTCTGTAAAGAAATCCGGGCGTGGAGGGGGGCCAAAGGGGGGGCGCCCCAAGGCTCGGGGCTGGGGCAAGTTGATGTTTCTTGTCAGAGCTGCTTGGTAGGGGAAAAGGAGCCTGAGGGAAACCCCTCGCGCGTGGTGACCCCCGGGATGGCGTCGTAGGGTGGGGAGGCACGCGCCCCCGGCGTATCCCCCAATGATTGTTGTTGATACCACTTGGGTTTTTAACATAAGGTTCATGTTCCTTATAAATCCTTAAGAAAAGTCACACAACTGTCTGATACCACCACACATCGCTCGGCCCCCCCTCATGTGTCCTCACAGTCATTAAAAACCTTTTTGGTTCGGGGAACCAAGATTTCATCATCAAATCATAAACAAAACTATGAACTGAAAATTTAATCTAAATCTAGAAAGATAATATTAAATATTGAAATACAACATAATGCAATAATACTAATATTACACAAGACTAATAATAACATGTAAAGAAAAATTGAGGCAGTTAACCTATGTAGGGGACTTGGTCATGCATGAGAGGTCAGCTTGACCTCTTTAGCCTTCCATGTATAATTCTGTAGTTTATAGTTTGATCAAAAATATGAATTTTATTTTCCTTACTTTTCTGGGGACTAAATAAAGGGCCTGAAAATTTAGAACAAAACTTATTTTGGCGTTTAGGGGAACGTTTCATAACAAAATCAAAAATATGGAAATTCAACAGGACGCCTTACTATGCTGTCTACGCATCATCCCTGACGAGAAGCCTTTTAATTTTTCCCCGAACTGATCTGTAATGATCTGAAAGGATCTAAGTTGAATCTTGGCAAATCGTCCACTGAGTAGACAGGGACAGGGAAAATTTCAAAAGCACATCATAAGGTAAACGCTTGCGCACCATACAAAATGAAAATTTGGGGTTTTCCCGTGGGGGAATTTTTCTGAGCCATTTATCGACGCCGCTACTAGGGGCCATCCCTCCCCAAAGTCATGAAAATCTTGGGGTGGTGTTGGTGTTGGTGTCCTTCCAAGACCTTTGTTGACGACATGTGGTACTCCCCGGGCATTGCGGTGAATTCCCGGGTGGCCTTCTTGCAAAGCCAAAGGTTGGGCCTTTGTCGACAGCTGAGACCTCTTTTTTTTCGGCATAAAACCTCACCGCAGGACGGGTTCACTTTTGAGGAAAGGAGTTCAATCTTTCTGAATCCCTTTAAAGGGAGGTAAAGCCTGCAGGCTTTTTTAAGATAGAGAAACCGGGTTTAGACACGGGGTCGGGTAAAGGAAACTTTTCGACCTAGGAGGATTTCGAAGGGGGCACTAAAATGTTCGTAAGAAGAGAGAAGGAGGGGGTTTTGTTAGAGATAAAGGGGAAAATTGCAAAAAAAAAAGGAGTTGCTTGAAGGTTTCTAACAAACTGTAGAGATTTTAAAAAGATAGATTTCCTGAGAGGAAAAAATAGTGTAGAGATTTTGATATAATAGATTAACAGAACATGGTTGGGTTGTCAGGAAAGTA
>JACEEZ010017646.1:0-37500 GCA_016584305.1 Chionoecetes opilio
AGGAAAGAAGAAGGAGAAGAGAAGGAGAAAGAAGACACCACTCTTTATTTGTTAACTGTAAACCACATGCAAATTGAATGCAACGCCAACACATGTCAATCTAAACATGGCTAGAAATTGATGACGTTTTTGTGTATTTCAGACCGAGGAGGATGAGGACGGAATAGTGAAGAAAAAATGCAATCGTGTGTAAGATGAATGAAGCAACAAGATAGAAAAGTGACTTAGAAGAAGAAAATAATATACAGTGCATTCATTAGCAAGGAAAGTAAAAATTATAAACAAAAATGGCTAGACAAAAATGAGGACGAGGACGTGGAAAAAAGACAGAAAGAAAATGAAAGAAATTATGAAAGAAAAAGAAAGGAAATGAAAGAAATTAGGAAAGGAAATGAAAGAAAAAGAAAGGAAATGAAAGGAAAGGAAAGAAATTATGAAAGGAAATGAAAGAAAAAGAAAGGAAATGAAAGAAAATGAAAGAAATTATGAAAGAAAAAGAAAGAAAATCAAAGAAAAAGAAAGGAAATGAAAGAAATTACGAAAGAAAAAGAAAGGTAATAGAAAGGTAATACACATTATGAAAGAAAATATGAAAGCAGTAAAAAGTAATGAAAAAAGTGAGATATAAAGATTGAAATGTAGCTGATAGACTTATGTGAGAAAACTGAAAGGAATGTAATAAAAAGAACATGAATATATTGAACTGTAAGAGGGACTGGTTAAAAGAACTTAGCATAAAAAATAACTATGCAATATAAAAACTGATGCAACAATGTGAACAAAAACTAGAAAGAGGGCTAAAATGAGACAAATAAAGACAAAATGTAGGAGCAAAGAAACTGAAGTGTAAGAGGAACTGGTTGAAGCCAATAAGAAAAACCACGATGCAATAATAAAAAAACTGATGCAACAATGTGAAATCAGAAAAAGTATGACAATGAAGAAAAAAGACGAAACGGACAAAAGACATAAGTCAAATAAACTGACGTGTAAGATAAACCAGTTAAAGACACTAACAAAAACATGATAGCTACAATAAAAAAAAATGGTGCAACAATGTGAAATCTGAAAAATTGCTACAATGAAGAAGGAAAAGACAAAATGAGTGATACATCAACAACTCTCTCTCACACGCGGTACCTCTCTCTCTCTCTTTCTCTCACACACGGTACCCCTCTCTCTTTCTCTCACACACGCGGTACCTCTCTCTCTCTCTTTCTCTCACACACACGGTACCTCTCTCTTTCTCTCACACACACGGTACCTCTCTCTCTCTCTTTCTCTCACACACACGGTACCTCTCTCTCTTTCTCACACACACGGTACCTCTCTCACACACGGTACCCCTCTCTCTCTCACACACGGTACCCCTCTCTCTCTCACACACGGTACCCCTCTCTCTCTCACACACGGTACCCCCTCTCTCTCTCACACACGGTACCCCTCTCTCTCTCACACACGGTACCCCTCTCTCTCTCCACACACGGTACCCCTCTCTCTCTCACACACGGTAACCCTCTCTCTCACACGGTACCCCTCTCTCTCACACACGGTACCCCTCTCTTCACACACGGTACCCCTCTCTCTCACACACGTACCCCTCTCTCTCACACGGTACCCCTCTCTCTCTCACGGTACCCCTCTCTCTAAACCGGTACCCCTCCTCACACACGGTACCCCTCTCACACACGGTACCCCTCTCTCTCACACGGTAACCCCTCTCTCTCACACACGGTACCCTCTCTCACACAACGGTACCCCTCTCACACACGGTACCCCTCTCTCTCACACACGGTACCCCTCTCTCTCACACACCGGTACCCCTCTCTCTCACAAAACAGTACCCCTCTCTCTCACGGTACCCCTCTCTCACACACGGTACCCCTCTCTCACACACGGTACCCCTCTCACACACGGTACCCCTCTCTCTCTCACACGGTACCCCTCTCTCTCACACACTGTACCCCTCTCACACACGGTACCCCTCTCACACACGGTACCTCTCTCTCTCACACACGGTACCCCTCTCTCTCACACGGTACCCCTCTCTCACACACGGTACCTCTCTTTCTCACACGGTCTCTCTCTCTCTCGCCCCCCACACACGGTACCTCTCCTGTGCACACCAGAGAGGCACCGTATGTGTGGCTGACGTGCACAGTGGGTCGCCACGGTGGTGTCTGTCGCAAGTAAGAGGTCCACACACACACCCTGACAATGGGTGGTGTTGGGATGCTCTGAACCTCCACTTGTGTTGATCTGGGGGCTCTACTGTGTACGTCAGCATTACAATATTACATCTACCATCTACCATCGTTCTACCATCTACAGCACCAGTACTACCACTACAGCCTCAAATACCCAACAATACAAGAACTACTGCTACCATCTTCAGCACTACCACGACATGTGTAACTACCTCAATTACTCATCAAGACAAGAATTACTACTACCATCTTCAGCACAAGCACTATTACTATCACTATATGTGTAACTACCTCAATTACTCATCAAGACAAGAATTACTACTACCATCTTCAGCGCAAGCACTATCACTATCACTATATGTGTAACTACCTCAATTACTCATCAATACAACAACTACTACTGCCTAACCCGACAAGACTGCTGCCATTAATGTTGTGATCCGTTGCCACCAGTGTACTAAGCCACTACCACCATAGACTCTCAGTACTAACGCTGCCACCATTACTATCAATACGGCTACCACCACCACCACCACCACCACTACCACCACCGCCTCCTCCACCACCACCACCACCTGAGTCTCCCTCCTGCCCCACCACAGCGAATATTTAAGGTCAGTGTCCTTCTCTATAGTGCTTCTTGATAACGCTGTGTTTTTATGGATTGTCCTTTTTTAATTCCCTCTTGTTTGCTATGATCGTCGTGCTTAATGTTTTATTTTATTCTTTTTAATTGATTTTGTTTGTATGTGGTAGGCTCTCACACACACACACACACACACACACACACACACACACACACACACACACACACACACACACACACCCACACCACACACACACACACACACACACACACACCCACACCCACACACACACACACACACACACACACCGCGCGATGGTCAGGTTGATAGCGTGCTGGCCTGTCATTCTGTGGTAGCCGGTTGGAATCCTCGCTGCTCCCGGGGATTTTTCACTGAAAAATTCGGGCGGTTACAGTCCCCCTTAAGCAAGGGGATAGGGGTGTGTGGTGTGTGAGGTCCCAGCATTGGCCAAAGATCGGTAATAATGAGCTCCAAGCTCGCACTGGGAGGTATAGTCCCGTTCTCTATGCCAGGTTTGTGGTTTCCGAGTGAAGACGCTTGGCTGTAGCTCCGAACTAACCATAGGATTTTCTCGAAAATACCCTCATTGTGATTCCTACACAAAGTTACAATGACACGACCAGGAAAACCTATCCTACCCTGACCGTAACCTAACGTAACCTAACCTGACGTGTTCAAGAGTAAACGCCACATACTCTTCCAGAAAACGGGAATATGCCACCGGGTGGGGTGAAACTGGCGATCGCAAGCCAGCTCGCGTGGACAAGACCATGGGTGAATAACACACACACACCTCAAGTCAAACAACAAATGGATAGGGCGCAGAAAATAAAACCAAACTAAAAAATATAAAGAGAAAAAAAACCTTCGTACTGTATATAAGTTTTCACAGTTCCATTATGGTTTCTTGTGTCAGTAGAAAGACATTAGAGGAAGAAGAGAGAAGAGTAGAGAGAGAGAGAGAGAAGAGAAGAGAGAGAGAGAGGAGAGAGAGAGAGAGAGGAGAGAGAGAGAGAGAGAGAGAGAAAAAAAAAAGTAATGAACTGAATACATGAAGACAGTATGTTGGAAATGGAAAAAAAAATTAAAAGGATAGAAGGAAAAAAACCTTTTAGGATAGGAGAAGGAAAAAAAGAAGAAGCTTATACGGATAGAGGGAAAAAAAAGTTTAAAAGGATAGAAGGAAAAAAAGCTTAGAAGGATAGAAGGAAAAACAAGCTTAAAAGGATAGAAGAAAAAAAGCTTAAAAGGATAGGAGGAAAAACAAGCTTAAAAGGATAGGAGGAAAAAAAAGCTTGAAAGGATAGAAGGAAGAAAAAGCTTACAAGGATAGGAGAGCGTACAGAGAGCAAAGTGGATTCGTTCAGACTTTCTTTATTTTGTTAATGAATGCAAATACTGATCCCCAGAACGTGTGTGTGTGTGTGTGTGTAGGACTGTAGGTATGTGTGTGTTAAGGGTGACACACACACACACACACACACACACACACCACACACACACACACACACACACACACACACACATACACAAACACACACACGAATGCTAAAGTTTGTGAAGGCTTGCCCCCAAACTTTGTAATGATACTTTAATCGATATTGTACTTCAAACTTGTCTCATCTGCTCTTGTGTTTTTAATTTTCTCTGTCACTTCTTTGCCGCGTCCTCCATTTCTTTGGGCTCTGATTGAAAAAGATTACACTGGCCTCCAACCACTTCCTCTTACCTCCTCCTCCTCCTCCTCCTCCTCCTCCTCCTCCTTTTTTTTTTTTTCCCATTTCCGCCTCCTCCTTCTCCTTCTCCTTCTCCTTCTCCTCTCCTCCTCCTCCTCCTCCTCCTCCTCCTCCTCCTCCTCCTCCTCCTCCTCCTCCTCCTCCTCCTCCTCCTCCTCCTCCTCCTCCTCTTCCTCAGTCAGTTGTCAACAATAATAACGACACAATTATATGTGGAGATTTTAACTTGCCTCGTATAAACTGGAATAATAATTTTGCTGATAGAGAAGGTACGCGATTACTTGATATGGTAAACGAAGTATATTTAAATCAGGTGGTCCGTGAGCCTACAAGGGATAATAGTATCCTAGATTTAGTTTTCACTACCGACATTGATCTGATTGATTACTGCGATATAGGTGAACATTTGGCAAACAGTGATCACAGGTTAATCAGATGCGGCATAAATTGCAATGTAGACATCACAGAACATCGGTTATTAGTTCCCATTTATAATAAAGCAGATTTCGCGAAGATCAGCAGGGTACTAAGCGAAGTTGATTGGATTGACTACTAAACGGTAATAACGGGCCGAAACATGTGGTAATGTATTCACAATATATCACTCCAATCGGTGTTGAAAAACTGTTCCCGATGATAGAAAACGTCTGAATAACATAACAAACCAGTTGGATGACTAATAGATGGCAACAATCATTGGCAAGTAGCACGAGCTAATACAGTTTTACAACGATCAAATGCGACTGCGATTTCTAGAGAATACATGACGTAACAACGTCGTTGCAAGGATTAATAAAGACTAAAAGCGCGAGTCATGAAGAAAAGTGAAAGGAATCCAAATCAAACCCAAAAAGGTTCTTTCAATACAGTTCGAAGTAAGAAAAACTTCAAAAACAATCAGTTGGGCCACTGAAGATGAGAATTAACATCTTGGTAAATGATTATAAGAAGCATATGGGACTGCGTACTCTAATGAATACATTTAAACGGTGTTTATTAAAGAAAAAGACGAAGCTCCATTACCAGAACCAGTAACCATGAATGACGGGACTCAATAGTGATAGTTGGAAATCGGAGAGAAAAAGTAGACGAAATATCAAAGTAATTTGCAGAAACTCGACCATCAAGAATCGTGGGGGTGGACGAATATTCTTATGCCGCGATTATTTGCGAATGTCACAGTCAACTTTCGCTCGCAATGATAGATTTCTCAATAAATCGCTAAAGGACAAAATTTTCTAGTATGTGGAAATTGGCAATCGTTACAACCGGATTTTCACAGAAGTAGGAGTCAATTGCCTCGCAAGTATTAATAACGCCCAATTAGTCTAAGTATGTGGAAATTAATGTTATACCGATATTCAAGAAAGGGAGTAAGAGCCTCGCAAGTAATTATCGCCCAATTAGTCTAACGTCCGTGATTGTTAAACTATTTGAGAAAATATTGCGGGATAAAATAGTGTCTTTTTTCGATGAAAATAACTCAATACTAAACTCCCAGCATGGATTTCGAAATAAGAGATCCTGCTTAACAAACCTCGATTTTTTTATTGTCATTTATTCAAACTGGGACGCTAAAATTCCCTCGGATGTACTATACCTTGATTTTCATAAAGCCTTCGATACAGTTCCCCATAAACGACTGTTGACCAAGCTAAGGGCTCATGGCTTAGGAGAGCAATTATGTTCATGGATTGGCGATTGGCTTTCAAATCGTAAACAACGGGTAGTAATAAATGGCGAGGCATCTGATTGGTTAGATGTTACTAGTGGGGTGCCTCAGGGCTCGGTCTTGGGTTCTACTCTTTTTCTGATATATATCAACGATCTGGACTGCGGACTTGTATCTAAAATATCGAAATTTGCAGATGACACCAAATTAGGCGGTAAAGCATATACTAGAGAAAACTGCGAACTCATACAAAGTGATCTCGACAAACTATCAGATTGGAGTGATAAATGGCTATTAAAATTCAATTCCGATAAATGTAAAGTAATGCTTATAGGCAACGATAACCTCAAATATAACTATCAAATGCAAAATAAATCGATAACTGAAGTACAGCAGGGAAAGGATTTAGGTGTCATCATCAGTAATGATCTGAAAACCAGTCCGCATTGCCTAGCTGACAGTAAAAAGGCAAATATGATGTTGGGCTTTATTAAACGCAACTTTGAACATAAAACTCAGAAAGTAATGACACAATTATACACGTCCTTGGTTAGGCCGCACTTGGAATATGCCGTTCAATTCTGGTCGCCCTGTTTCGTAAAAGATCAAGCCAAATTGGAATCAGTGCAAAGAAGAGCAACCAAACAAATTCCATCTCTGCGAAATTCATCTTATGAAGAGAGACTGCGGAAACTTAATATGTTTTCCTTAAAGGATCAAAGAATCCGTGGGGACTTGATAGAAACCTTTAAGATCCTAAAAGGATTTGATAACATTAATCAAGAGAACCTATTCGAGCTTTCAACTCAAGTGACAACAAGAAATAATGGTTTAAAACTAAACGGTCAACGTTGCATCACCGATCTCCGTAAAAATTATTTCAATGTTAGAGTCGTTGATCGATGGAACAAGTTACCAGCAAATGTTGTCGGAGCTAGCACAAGAACTACATTCAAAAACAAGACTTGACGCGCACTGTAAAGTAAATGGGTATTGATAGTGCGAATTCATATCTAGTCCCCCGTATCGATTAGTTGTAGTGGTAGTGGTAGTTGTAGTTAGTATATTTCATATCCTATCATTCTGCACTATGAAACTTCCATGTTCCTATCCTCTTTAGGGACATGGTATCATTTTCCGATTGTTTTCTTACAAGTAGTTGATAGTTAGTAGTATGTAGTTCAGCAGATACCCTCGTCATGGACCAATAGGTCTCCTGGTGTCTGTTTTTCCTATGTAATCCTATGTAATCCTCCTCCTCCTCCTCCTCCTCCTCCTCCTCCTCCTCCTCACTGTCTTAAGTCTTCTCTTCCTTTCAGTTTAAAGTTTCAACACCGATTCACGAGGGAAGAAAATGCTGCAAAGATATATACTTTTTTGATGTAAGAGAAATGATTTGATGTTTGGCTCTTATTTACACACACACACACACACACACACACACACACACACACACACACACACACACACACACACACACACACACACACACACACACACACACACACACTCCGTTAGGGTACTCCGTAGTGTAGTGGTTAGCACGCTCGATTCACAACCGAGAAGTCCCGGGTTCGATCCCCGGGCGGAGCGGAAAACAGATGGGCTGTTTCCTTAAAACCCGAGCCCCTGTCCACCCAGCAGTGAATGGGTACCGGGTGTTAGCCGGGGTTTGTGACCTGCTCTCCGGGGTGCTGGCTTCGGCCAACACAAAGCACTTAGGATGAATGATAAAAATGATGATATGGAGACGGGGCCACACGAGCATTGCTCTGGCCCCGTAAAATACAACTAGATGAATACACACACACCTCAAGTCAAACAGCAAATGGATAGGGCGCAGAAAATAAAACCAAACTAAAAAGTAAGAAGATAAAATAAACCTTCGTACTGTATATAAGTTTTCACAGTTCCATTATGGTTTCTTGTGTCAGTAGAAAGATATTAGAGGAAGAAGAGAGAAGAGTAGAGAGAGAGAGAGAGAGAGAGAGAGAGAGAGAGAGAGAGAGAGAGAGAGAGAGAGAGAGAGAGAGAGAGAGAGAGAGAGAGAGAGAGAGAGAGAGAAGAGAGAGAGAAAAGTAATGAACTGAATACATGAAGACAGTATGTTGGAAATAGGAGAAAAAAAAACTTAAAAGGATAGAAGGGAAAAAAAACTTAGGATAGGAGAAGGAAAAAAGAAGCTTATACGGATAGCGGGGAAAAAAGTTTAAAAGGATAGAAGGAAAAAAAGTTTAAAAGGATAGAAGGAAAAAAAGCTTAAAAGGATAGAAGGAAAAACAAGCTTAAAAGGATAGAAGGAAAAAAAGCTTAAAAGGATAGAAGGAAAAAAAGTTTATAAGGATAGAAGGAAAAAAAGTTTAAAAGGATAGAAGGAAAAAAAGCTTAAAAGGATAGAAGGAAAAACAAGTTTAAAAGGATAGAAGGAAAAAAAGCTTAAAAGGATAGAAGGAAAAACAAGCTTAAAAGGATAGAAGGAAAAAAAGCTTAAAAGGATAGGAGGAAAAACAAGCTTAAAAGGATAGGAGGAAAAAAAAGCTTAAAAGGATAGAAGGAAGAAAAAGCTTACAAGGATAGGAGAGCGTACAGAGAGCAAAGTGGATTCGTTCAGACTTTCTTTATCTTGTTAATGAATGCAAATACTGATCCCCAGAACGTGTGTGTGTGTGTGTGTGTAGGACTGTAGGTGTGTGTGTGTGTTAAGGGTGACACACACACACACACATACACAAACACACACACGAATGCTAAAGTTTGTGAAGGCTTGCCCCCAAACTTTGTAATGATACTTTAATCGATATTGTACTTCAAACTTGTCTCATCTGCTCCTGTGTTTTTAATTTTCTCTGTCACTTCTTTGCCGCGTCCTCCATTTCTTTGGGCTCTGATTGAAAAAGATTACACTGCCCTCCAACCACTTCCTCTTACCTCCTCCTCCTCCTCCTTTTTTTTTTTTTCCCACTTCCGCCATCTCCTTCTCCTTCTCCTTCTCCTTCTCCTTCTCCTTCTCCTTCTTCTCCTTCTCCTTCTCCTCCTCCTCCTCCTCCTCCTCCTCCTCCTCCTCCTCCTCCTCCTCCTCCTCCTCCTCCTCCTCCTCCTCCTCCTCCTCGCGCGAGTATGAAGAAAAAATTGCAAAGGAATCCAAATCAAACCTGAAAAGGTTCTTTCAATACGTTCGAAGTAAGAAAAACGTCAAAACAAGTATTGGACCACTGAAAGATAATAATATCTTGGTAAATGATAATTATATAATAAGAGTATGGCGTTCGTACTCAATGAATACTTTAATGCGGTATTTATTAAAGAAGACGAAACTCCATTACCAGAACCAGTAAACATGTATGCAGGACTCGAAAGGGATAGACTGGTAATAGGAGAGATAACAGTAGACGAAATATCAAAGTATTTGCTGAAACTTGACCCAGCAAAATCCGTGGGGGTGGACGAAATCTCGCCGCGACTACTTCGCGAATGTCACAGTCAACTTTCGCTCCCATTAAAGATTATTTTCAATAAATCGCTAAGTGAAAAAATGTTCCTAGTATGTGGAAATTAGCTAATGTTACACCGATATTCAAGAAAGGGAGTAAGAGCCTCGCAAGTAATTATCGCCCAATTAATCTAACGTCCGTGATTGTTAAACTATTTGAGAAAATATTGCGGGATAAAATAGTGTCTTTCCTCGATGAAAATAACTATACTAAACTCCCAGCATGGATTTCGAAATAAGAGATCCTGCTTAACAAACCTACTCGATTTTTTTAATGTCATTTATTCAAACTGGGACGCTAAAATTCCCTCGGATGTAATATACCTTGATTTTCAGAAAGCCTTCGATACAGTTCCCCATAAGCGACTGTTGACCAAGCTAAGGGCACATGGCATAGGAGAGCAATTATGTTCATGGATTGGCGATTGGCTTTCAAATCGTAAACAACGGGTAGTAATAAATGGTGAGGCATCTGATTGGTTAGATGTCACTAGTGGGGTGCTCAGGGCTCGGTCTTGGGTCCTACTCTTTTTCTGATATATATCAACGATCTGGACTGCGGACTTGTATCTAAAATATCGAAATTTGCAGATGACACCAAATTAGGCGGTAAAGCATATACTAGAGAAAACTGCGAACTCATACAAAGTGATCTCGACAAACTATCAGATTGGAGTGATAAATGGCTATTAAAATTCAATTCCGATAAATGTAAAGTAATGCATATAGGCAACGATAACCTCAAATATAACTATCAAATGCAAACTAAATCGTTAACTGAAGTACAGCAGGAAAAGGATTTAGGTGTCATCATCAGTAATAATCTGAAAACCAGTTCGCATTGCCTAGCTGCCAGTAAAAAGGCAAATATGATGTTGGGCTTTATTAAACGTAACTTTGAACATAAAACTCCGAAAGTAATGACACAATTATACACGTCCTTGGTTAGGCCGCACTTGGAATATGCCGTTCAATTCTGGTCGCCCTGTTTCGTAAAAGATCAAGCCAAATTGGAATCAGTGCAAAGAAGAGCAACCAAACAAATTCCATCTCTGCGAAATTCATCTTATGAAGAGAGACTGCGGAAACTTAATATGTTTTCCTTAAGGATCGTAGAATCCGTGGGGACTTGATAGAAACCTTTAAGATCCTAAAAGGTTTTGATGTCATTAATCAAGAGAACCTATTCGAGCTTTCAACTCAAGTGACAACAAGAAATAATTGTTTAAAACTAAACGGTCAACGTTGCATCACCGATCTCCGTAAAAATTATTTCAATGTTAGAGTCGTTGATCGATGGAACAAGTTACCAGCAAATGTTGTCGGAGCCAACACAATAACTACATTCAAAAACAGACTTGACGCGCACTGTAAAGTAAATGGGTATTGATAGTGCAAATTCGTATCTAGTCCCCCGTATCGATTAGTTGTAGTGGTAGTGGTAGTTGTAGTTAGTATTTTTCATATCCTATCATTCTGCACTATGAAACTTCCATGTTCCTATCCTCTTTAGGGACATGGTATCATTTTCCAACTGTTTTCTTACAAGTAGTTGATAGTTAGTAGTATGTAGTTCAGCAGATACCCTCGCTATGGACCAATAGGTCTCCTGGTGTCTGTTACTCCTATGTAATCCTATGTAATCCCTCCTTGATCAAAAGCAATATATTGAAACACTTTTTATTTGGCCATTGGTTGAAAGATGCCGCGTATAAATTCCACACTAGGGATAAAGAACTCTTTTGTGCTTTAAGAGTCTTAGTTCCTCCTCCTCCTCCTCCTCCTCCTCCTCACTCCTCTCCTCACATCCTTCCTCTCCTCCTAGTCAGCTTTCATTAAGTTTCAACACCGATTCACGAGGGAAGAAAATGCTGCAAAGATATATATTTTTTTTATGTAAGAGAAACTATTTGATGTTTGTCTCTTATTTACACACACACACACACACACACACACACAACACACACACACACACACACACACACACACACACACACACACAGGGCTTAGAGGGTGCGAGGGTTTATGGGTAGTTAAATGACCCCCCTCCCCCCCTCCCAACCCCTGCTGACACTGATTGGTCAAAGGAGGGAATAGGCAAGCGGTTTCCCCTACGCTCATTACCCTATGAGAGAGAGAGAGAGAGAGAGAGAAGAGAGAGATGAGAGAGAGAGAGAGAGAGAGAGAGAGAGAGAGAGAGAGAGAGTGTTAGAGAGAGTGTGTGTTAGAGAGAGTGTTAGAGAGAGAGTGTGTTAGAGTGTGTTAGAGTGTGTTAGAGAGAGTGTTAGAGAGTTAGAGAGAGAGAGTGTGTGTTAGAGAGAGTGTGTGTTAGAGAGAGAGTGTTAGAGAGAGTGTGTTAGAGAGAGAGATAGTGTGTTAGAGAGAGAGTGTGTGTTAGAGAGAGAGAGTGTGTTAGAGAGAGAGAGTGTGTTAGAGAGAAGAGAGTGTTTTAGAGAGAGAGAGAGAGAGTGTGTTAGAGAGAGAGTGTGTTAGAGAGAGTGTGTTAGAGAGAGAGAGAGAGAGAGAGAGAGAGAGAGAGAGAGAGAGAGAGAGAGAGAGGAGAGAGAGAGAGCGGCATAATGAGTGTATAATGAGATCGTTAACGGAGGATTTACGGCTATAATTTATTTATTTATTATATATGAATTATTATCTTATTATCTTATATATTAACTTATCCAGGCATGTCTTATCTATCTTATGGCTTATCTGCGGCAATCTTATCATATTATTTTTTATCTTATTTATAGTATTACTTAGCTTATTATCTTATCTCGGCATGTCTTATCTATCTTATGGGTTATCTCGGCATGTCTTATCTATCTTATGGGTTATCTCGGTATGTCTTATCTATCTTATGGGTTATCTCGGCATGTCTTATCTATCTTATGGGTTATCTCGGCCTGTCTTATCTATCTTATGGGTTATCTCGGCATGTCTTATCTATCTTATGGGCTATCTCGGCATGTCTGATCTATCTTATGGGTTATCTCGGCATGTCTTATCTATCTTATGGGTTATCTCGGCATGTCTTATCTATCTTATGGGTTATCTCGGCATGTCTTATCTATCTTATGGGTTATCTCGGCATGTCTAGGGTGACTGTCTGTTAGGCTTGTTAGGGCTTTCTTTCTCTCTCTCTAACACACTCTCTAACACACTCTCTAACACTCTCTAACACACTCTCAAACACACTCTTTCTCTAACACTCTCTCTCTCTAACACACTCTCAAACACACACTCTCTCTCTCTCTAACACACACTCTCAAACACACCCTCTCTCTAACACACTCTCTCTCTCTCTCTCTCTCTCTCTCTCTCTCTCTCTCTCTCTCTCTCTCTCTCTCTCTCTCTCTCTCTCTCTCTCTCTCTCTCTCTCTCTCTCTCTCTAACACACTAGTGAAAGCCGTCCTGAAGCCTGGCATAATTTTGTGTCTGTCTGTCTGTCTTTTTATAAATCGTATGTCTATATTTTTTTTAGCTCTCCAAGTCTCCATCAGTTAATATATATATATATATATATATATATATATATATATATATATATATATATATATATATATATTTTGTTTTCTTCATTTTGTCTTCCTTTTCTCTATCTTCGTTGTTGATGTGTGTCTGTCTGTCTGTATTTTTTTTGTCTTATACATAATATTTTGTCTATAAACACACACTCTCTCTAACACTCTCTCTCTCTAACACACACTCTATAACACACACTCTATAACACACTCTCTCTCTCTAACACTCTCTCTCTCTAACACTCTCTCTCTTTCTCTCTCTAACACACTCTAACACTCTCTAACACACTCTCTCTAACACACACTCTCTAACACACTCTCTAACACACTCTCTCTAACACACTCTCTCTCTAACACACACTCTCTCTAACACACACTCTTTCTAACACTCTCTAACACACTCTCTCTTTAACACTCTCTCTCTATTTATACATCTCCATCTCTTTATATGTTCGTACCACATTTTTTTTTTTTTTTTTTCTTCTCTGTCTGTCTGTCTTTTTTGTTGTACGTCTGACTATATATTTTTTTACTCCATCTCTTGTACCATTTTCTGCTTTCTCAATTTTTTTTTTCTTCCTTTTCTGTCTTTTTTATTTATGGTATGACTACTGTTTATATTTTTAACTCTCCATCTCTTGCTATTTTCTTACCACATTCTTTTTCTTCAATTTTTCTTAATTTTCTTCATTATTTCTTGTTATTTTGGTACTATTTTCTTTTCTTCCTTAATTTTTTTTTTTTCAACTTTGTTATTGTTGTCATGGTGGTGGTAGGTACATGAGGCAGGCATTGAGGCAGGGGAGGCAGGCTGTGGTGGTGGTGGTGAGGTAGGTACTTACATGAGGCAGGCATTGAGGCAGGGGCAGGCAGGCATTGGTGGTGGTGGTGAGGTAGGTACTTACATAAGGCATGGGAGGCAGGCATTGAGGCAGGCAGGCAGGCAGGTGGTTGTGGTGGTGGTGGTGGTGAGGTAGGTACTTACATGAGGCAGGCATTTAGGCAGGGGCAGGCAGGCATTGGTGGTGGTGGTGAGGTAGGTACTTACATAAGGCATGGGAGGCAGGCATTGAGGCAGGCAGGCAGGCAGGCAGGCAGGTGGTTGTGGTGGTGGTGGTGGTGAGGTAGGTACTTACATAAGGCAGGCATTGAGGCAGGCAGGCAGGTGGTTGTGGTGGTGGTGGTGGTGAGGTAGGGACTTACATGAGGCAGGCATTTAGGCAGGGGCAGGCAGGCATTGGTGGTGGTGGTGAGGTAGGTACTTACATAAGGCAGGGGAGGCAGGCATTGAGGCAGGCAGGCAGGTGGTTGTGGTGGTGATGGTGGTGAGGTAGGTACTTACATAAGGCAGGCATTGAGGCAGGCAGGCAGGTGGTTGTGGTGGTGGTGGTGGTGAGGTAGGTACTTACATAAGGCAGGGGAGGCAGGCATTGAGGCAGGTAGGCAGACAGGCAGGTGGTGGTGAGGTAGGTACACGAGAGAGGCAGGCAGGCAGGTGGTTGTGGTGGTGGTGGTGGTGTGAGGTAGGTACTTACATGAGGCAGGGGAGGCAGGCATTGGTTGTGGTGGGGGTGAGGTAGGTACTTACATAAGGCAAGGGAGGCAGGCATTGAGGCAGGCAGGCAGGCAGGTGGTTGTGGTGGTGGTGGTGGTGAGGTAGATACATGAGGCAGGCATTTAGGCAGGGGCAGGCAGGTAGGCAGGTGGTGGTGGTGGTCATGGTGTTATGCAGGGGAGGCAGGCATTAGCCACCATTGGGAGTGTCAGGGTGGTATAGTGCACATATAGGTGGTGGTGGTATAGTGGCATCGTATAAACAGTGCAGGCGCGTTCCTGCACTCTCTCTACTCTCTCTAATTATCCTGCCTGTGTCCTGCGCGGAATATTTAGAGATGCTCACCTTTATTTTTGACCTCATTTCTTCTTTTTTTATTCAGATGGTTTATTTTTTTTATTTTTTCTAATCAGATACTTAAATTTTGGTCCCTTTTTTATTCAGATGTTTATTTTTTCCCTTTTTCCCTATTCAGATACCTACTCAAAAATATTCCCTATTTTTTCTATTCAGATAGGTACTTAAAAAACGATTCCTTTTTTTTATCTATTGATGTGGTTATTTTTTTTCTGATTTTTTTTCAGAAACTACATTTTTTCTCATTTTATTTATATTCATATTTAAAATTTTCCCTCTTCTTTTTATTCAGATGCTGTCTTTTTTCTTTTTTCTCATTCAGATACTTAAAATTTTTCCCTTTTTTCTATCAAGGTACTCCATTTTTTATACTTATTTACTGTCCTGTATTTGAATTACGTAATCACACATATTTTAGTGACGCTAATTGACGGGTAATTAGTAATAATCCTAAAATACACCTAATTATGATGCTAATACTCTGTTTATTGCTATAAAAGCGAACACTATCACGGTATCAGTGCTTATCGGCCCCTTATGTAGCCCTAAATGTTACTCTTAATTACTGTTAGTGGAAGGTAAGGAAGGGTTGAAGAAGGGCAACAAAAAAGAAAGGGTTGAAAAAAAGGGTTACTGGGTTTCTCTGTTCAGTTAATCGAGGCATTATTATTATTATTATTACATTCATTAATACGTAACGCAGACTTCTTATTGTTTTTGTTGTTGTGGTGAGTCAAGGTGGTAGAGTCACCTTTTGTTGTAGGTGGTGGTTAGGGTGATGGTGGTGGTGGTTAGGGTGGTGGGGGTGGTGGTGATTGTTAGGGTGGTGGTGGTGGTGGTGGTTAGGGTGGTGGTGGTGGTGGTAGAGGTGGTGGTGGTTAGGGTGGTGGTGGTGGTGGTGGTTAGGGTGGTGGTGGTGGTGGTAGAGGTGGTGGTGGTGGTGGTGGTGGTTAGGGTGGTGGTGGTGGTAGAGGTGGTGGTGGTGGTGGTCAGTTGTCCCCTTCTGTAATTACGCTATTCAGAAACGTATCTATGGCTGCTATTACCCTGTTGTTATTATTATTGTTATTATTGTTTTATATATATATAGTTTTTTATTATTATTATATTTTCATCAAAACTTCTACTACTTTTACCACTACTACTAACTACCACTCTACTACTACTACTACCCTACTACTACTACTACTACTACTACTACTACTACTACTACTACTACTACTACTACTACTACTACTACTACTACTAGTACTACCACCACCACCAGTCCACCACCACCCACCACAAAATCAAATCAGATCCATTACAGCCACATTAGACAGGTCAAACTTTTACCTGTATACCTTCGTTTATATTTACCTGTGTTGCCTGCCCCCCCTGCCCCCCCCCTTAACCCCCCACACCCCCCCACCCCCCCACCCCCCCGCCCCCTATTAAGCAGTCCGGCCACCCACACTGGGCTTCTATTAGACCATTAGTAAGGTAATGAGATTGCTATTACTGCTTTTCCGGGTAAGGGAGAATTTTGTACGTGTTTTGGCAAGATTTAAATTTTTTATTTATTAGAGAGAGAGAGAGAGAGAGAGAGAGAGAGAGAGAGAGATTTTGCTCGTGTATTGGGAAGATTTTTGAGTTTTTCAGAAGAGAGAGAGAGAGAGGAGAGAAGAGAGAGAGAGAGAGAGAGAGAGAGAGAGAGAGAGAGAGAGAGAGAGAGAGAGAGAGAGAGAGCAGGCAAGGGAGGTATATTACTGACTGAGATTGTCGCTGTGTGTGTGTGTGTGCGTGTGTGTGTGTGTTGTGCGTGTGTGTGTGTGTGTGCGTGTGTGTGTGTGTGTGTGTGTGTGTGTGTGTGTGTGTGTGTGTGTGTGTGTGTGTGGTGTTGGTCCCTCACAGCGTAATTGACGAGTTATAATTACGTATGGGGGATCATTAGGGGAGATAATCACACTAATTTTATGCAATTAACATGGAATAGTTTTAGAAGCCAGAGAGAGAGAGAGAGAGAGAGAGAGAGAGAGAGAGAGAGAGAGAGAGAGAGAGAGAGAGAGAGAGAGAGAGAACACGGTATAATATGGTAAAACTATGACCTAATATTGGGTGTGACATTTAATAATAAAGGAAGTACAAGGTAGCAGGGTTGTAATGGGGTTTAAATAGGGTATTAATAATAGGATAATACTAATGGATATATAATAGGGTGATTATAAGGTGATGAGGAAGATAGGAGGGAAGGGAAGGAGCTAGCTGGGGAATATAAGATAGGATAAATAAGGATAAAATGATGGGAAAGGTGGGGGAAAGGGAAGGAGCGGCCTGATAGGGGAATATAAGATAGGATAAATAAGGATAAAATGATGGGAAAGGTGGGGGGAAGGGAAGGAGCGGCCTGATAGGGGAATATAAGATAGGATAAATAAGGATAAAAAGGTAATTTAACTCTGAAAACTTAACAATACTAACAATAATATATGCATACTCTCAGGAATGGTTAAGTATTGTAAAGAAAATATATATAAAAAAAATAGATGAGGTGAGCTTAACAATAAAGAATAATATAAATAACATGATAACAACAAATGATAAATATTTTAACGATACATAATAATAATAACAATGAAGCTTCACACTACTAATAATGATAATACACTGATGATGATGTCTCAGGTTTAACTGTTTAGTATTGCAAAGGAAAAATATATTAAGGATAGATTATGAAAATATATATAGGAAATAAAAGATAATAAATATATAACGAAAAAATATATAGATAGATTATTATTAAAGATAGATAGATGGATAGATTAATTGAGGTGAAAATGTGATGACTTAATATTTTTTTCCATCCATTTTTTCATTTAATATCTTTTCATTTTTGCAATATATTTTTTCATTTAATTTCTTCATTTTTGCCATCCATTTTTTTCATTTAATTTCTTTTAATTTTTGCAATATATTTTTTTCATTTAATTTCTTTTCATTTTTGCAATATATTTTTTCATTTAATTTCTTCATTTTTTCCATCCATTTTTTCATTTAATTTCTTTTAATTTTTCCAATATATGTTTTCATTTATACATCAAGGACGACTGGACACTTTTTTCCTATCCATTTTTTGACATCAAGTACGATTGTATTCTCAATTTCTCAGTATTGCATTGTGGTTAGAATGTCATGTTTTTTTATTATCATTTTATATATATTGTTTCTATAGTTAAGGAATAGAACAGTACACACACACACACTATCATTACATTGTTTTCGCTGCATATATATTTTTTTAGAGGGGTATTTATTATTATTCTGTTATTATTTTAGCTTATGACAATTTTTACTTTTTTTTTATTATGTACCTAGCTATTGTTGAGTAATTAAACAGTAAACACTCATTACAGGTGAATTTTCGCTGCACAGGTGTTTTTTCATTTTTGGTGGAGAGGTTATGTATGAGAGAGGTATATTTTTTTAGGGGAGGTTAAGAGGTTTATTTTTTTAGGGGAGGTAAAGAGGTATATATTTTTAGGGAGAGTTAAGAGGTTAATTTTTTTAGGGGAGGTTAAGAGGTTTATTTTTTTAGGGGAGGTTATGAGGTATATTTTTTTAGGGGAGGTTAAGAGGTATATATTTTTAGGGAGAGTTAAGAGGTTTATTTTTTTAGGGGAGGTTAAGAGGTATATTTATTTAGGGGAGGTTATGAGGTATATTTTTTTAGGGGAGGTTAAGAGGTATATTTTTTAGGGGAGGTTAAGAGGTATATTTTTTTAGGGGAGGTTAAGAGGTTTATTTTTTTAGGGGAGGTTATGAGGTATATTTTTTTAGGGGAGGTTAAGAGGTTTATTTTTTTAGGGGAGGTTATGAGGTATATTTTTTAGGGGAGGTTAAGAGGTATATTTTTTTAGGGGAGGTTAAGAGGTTTATTTTTTAGGGGAGGTTAAAAGGTTTATTTTTTTAGGGAGGTTATGAGGTTTATTTTTTTAGGGGAGGTTAAGAGGTTTATTTTTTTAGGGGAGGTTATGAGGTTTATTTTTTAGGGGAGGTTAAGAGGTATATTTTTTTAGGGGAGGTTATGAGGTATATTTTTTAGGGGAGGTTAAGAGGTATATTTTTTTAGGGGAGGTTCAGAGGATTATTTTTTGGGGGGAAGTTAAGAGTTTTTTTTTTTAGGGGAGGTTAAGAGGTTTATTTTTTTGAGGGAGGTTATGAGGTTTATTTTTTTAGGGGAGGTTAAGAGGTTTATTTTTTTAGGGGAGGTTCAGAGGTTTTTTTTTTTAGGGGAGGTTAAGAGGTATTGTTTCATAGTTTAGTTTTTTGTCAGGGAGAGGTTATGTAGAGAGGTTAGTAGAGGTTTTTTTTGGGGGAGAAGGGATATTCTTTTTCATGGGGGCTTATTAGGGAGAAGGGGGTTATTATTTTTTTTTTTGGGGGGAGGGGGTTATTATTTTTTTTGGGAGGGGAAGAGGGTTATTCATTTTTTAAGGGGGTAAGGGGGTTATTAGTTATTTTTTATGGTGGGAAGGGGGTTATGAGGGGGTTATTATTATACTTTTTTCTATGGGGGAAGGGGTTATTAGGTATTGTTTGATAGTTTTTAGGGGGGTTATGATTTTTTTTTTTTAGGGGGTTTAGAGGTAATTTTTTTTAGGGGGGTGAAGTTTATTTTTTTAGGGGAGGTTAAGAGGTATTGTTCGTTTAATTTTTTTTTTCAGGGGAGAGGTTAGTAAAGTTTTTTTTTATAGGGCTGAAGGGGTATTCTTTTTAGGGCTGAAGGGGTATTCTTTTTATAGGGCTGAAGGGGTATTCTTTTTATAGGGCTGAAGGGGTGTTCTTTTTATAGGGCTGAAGGGGTGTTCTTTTTATAGGGCTGAAGGGGTATTCTTTTTATAGGGCTGAGGGGTATTCTTTTTATAGGGCTGAAGGGGTATTCTTTTTATAGGGCTGAAGGGGTATTCTTTTTATAGGGCTGAAGGGGTATTCTTTTTATAGGGCTGAAGGGGTATTCTTTTTATAGGGCTGAAGGGGTATTCTTTTTATAGGGCTGAAGGGGTGTTCTTTTTATAGGGCTGAAGGGGTATTCTTTTTAGGGCTGAAGGGGTATTCTTTTTATAGGGCTGAAGGGGTATTCTTTTTATAGGGCTAAAGGGGGTATTCTTTTTATAGGGCTGAAGGGGTATTCTTTTTAGGGCTGAAGGGGTATTCTTTTTAGGGCTGAAGGGGTATTCTTTTTATAGGGCTGAAGGGGTATTCTTTTTATAGGGCTGAAGGGGTATTCTTTATACGGCTGAAGGGGTATTCTTTTTATAGGGTTGAAGGGGTATTCTTTTTATAGGGCTGAAGGGGTATTCTTTTATAGGGCTGAAGGGGTATTCTTTTTATAGGCTAAAGGGGTATTCTTTTTATAGGGCTGAAGGGGTATTCTTTATACGGCTGAAGGGGTATTCTTTTTATAGGGCTGAAGGGGTATTCTTTTTATAGGGCTGAAGGGGTATTCTTTTTATAGGGCTGAAGGGGTATTCTTTTTATAGGGCTGAAGGGGTATTCTTTTTATAGGCTGAAGGGGTATTCTTTTATAGGGCTGAAGGGTATTCTTTTTAGGGCTGAAGGGGTATTCTTTTTATAGGCTGAAGGGTATTCTTTTTATAGGGCTGAAGGGTATTCTTTTTATAGGGCTGAAGGGGTATTCTTTTTATAGGGCTGAAGGGTATTCTTTTTATAGGGCTGAAGGGGTATTCTTTTTATAGGGCTGAAGGGGTATTCTTTTGATAGGGTTGAAGGGGTATTCTTTTTAAAGGGCTGAAGGGGTATTCTTTTTATAGGGCCGAAGGGGTATTCTTTTTATAGGGTTGAAGGGGTATTCTTTTTAAAGGGCTGAAGGGTATTCTTTTTATAGGGCTGAAGGGGTATTCTTTTTATAGGGCTAAAGGGGTATTCTTTTTATAGGGCTGAAGGGGTATTCTTTTTATAGGGCTGAGGGGTATTCTTTTTAGGGCTGAAGGGGTATTCTCTTTTTTTTATAGGGCTGAAGGGGTATTCTCTTTTTTATAGGGCTGAAGGGGTATTCTTTTTAGGGCTGAAGGGGTATTCTTTTTAGGGCTGAAGGGGTATTCTTTTTATAAGGCTGAAGGGTATTCTTTTTATAGGGCTGAAGGGGTATTCTTTTTATAGGGCTGAAGGGGTATTCTTTTTATAGGGCTGAAGGGGTATTATTTTTATAGGGCTGAAGGGGTATTCTTTTTATAGGGCTGAAGGGGTATTCTTTTTATAGGGTTGAAGGGGTATTCTTTTTATAGGGCTGAAGGAGTATTCTTTTTAGGGCTGAAGGGGTATTCTTTATACGGCTGAAGGGGTATTCTTTTTATAGGGTTGAAGGGGTATTCTTTTTATAGGGCTGAAGGGGTATTCTTTTTATAGAGCTGAAGGGGTATTCTTTTTATAGGGCTGAAGGGGTATTCTTTTTATAGAGCTGAAGGGTATTCTTTTTATAGGGCTGAAGGGGTATTCTTTTTATAGGGCTGAAGGGGTATTCTCTTTTTTTATAGGGCTGAAGGGTATTCTTTTTATAGGGTTGAAGGGGTATTCTTTTTAGGGCTGAAGGGGTATTCTTTTTAGGGCTGAAGGGTATTCTTTTTATAGGGCTGAAGGGGTATTCTTTTATAGGGCTGAAGGGGTATTCTTTTTATAGAGCTGAAGGGGTATTCTCTTTTTTATAGGGCTGAAGGGGTATTCTTTTTAGGGCTGAAGGGGTATTCTCTTTTTTTATAGGGCTGAAGGGGTATTCTTTTTAGGGCTGAAGGGGTATTCTCTTTTTTTATAGGGCTGAAGGGGTATTCTTTTTATAGAGCTGAAGGGTATTCTCTTTTTTATAGGGCTGAAGGGGTATTCTTTTTAGGGCTGAAGGGGTATTCTTTTTAGGGCTGAAGGGGTATTATTTTTATAGGGCTGGAGGGGTATTCTTTTTAGGGCTGAAGGGATATTCTCTTTTATAGGGCTGAAGGGGTATTCTTTTTAGGGCTGAAGGGGTATTCTTTTTATAAGGCTGAAGGGGTATTCTTTTTATAGGGCTGAAGGGGTATTCTTTTTATAGGGCTGAAGGGGTATTCTTTTTATAGGGCTGAAGGGGTGTTCTTTTTATAGGGCTGAAGGGGTATTCTTTTTATAGAGCTGAAGGGTATTCTCTTTTTTTATAGGGCTGAAGGGGTATTCTTTTTAGGGCTGAAGGGGTATTCTTTTTAGGGCTGAAGGGGTATTATTTTTATAGGGCTGGAGGGGTATTCTTTTTAGGCTGAAGGGGTATTCTCTTTTATAGGGCTGAAGGGGTATTCTTTTTAGGGCTGAAGGGGTATTCTTTTTATAAGGCTGAAGGGGTATTCTTTTTATAGGGCTGAAGGGGTATTCTTTTTATAGGGCTGAAGGGGTATTCTTTTTATAGGGCTGAAGGGGTGTTCTTTTTATAGGGCTGAAGGGGTATTCTTTTTATAGGGCTGAAGGGTGTTCTTTTTATAGGGCTGAAGGGGTATTCTTTTTATAGGGCTGAAGGGGTATTCTTTTTATAGGGCTGAAGGGGTATTCTTTTTATAGGGCTGAAGGGGTATTCTTTTTATAGGGCTGAAGGGGTGTTCTTTTTATAGGGCTGAAGGGGTATTCTTTTTATAGGGCTGAAGGGGTGTTCTTTTTATAGGGCTGAAGGGGTATTCTTTTTATAGGGCTGAAGGGGTATTCTTTTTATAGGGCTGAAGGGGTGTTCTTTTTATAGGGCTGAAGGGGTATTCTTTTTATAGGGCTGAAGGGGTATTCTTTTTATAGGGCTGAAGGGGTGTTCTTTTTATAGGGCTGAAGGGGTATTCTTTTTATAGGGCTGAAGGGGTGTTCTTTTTATAGGGCTGAAGGGGTATTCTTTTTATAGGGCTGAAGGGGTGTTCTTTTTATAGGGCTGAAGGGGTGTTCTTTTTATAGGGCTGAAGGGGTATTCTTTTTATAGGGCTGAAGGGGTGTTCTTTTTATAGGGCTGAAGGGGTGTTCTTTTTATAGGGCTGAAGGGGTGTTCTTTTTATAGGGCTGAAGGGGTATTCTTTTTATAGGGCTGAAGGGGTATTCTTTTTATAGGGCTGAAGGGGTGTTCTTTTTATAGGGCTGAAGGGGTATTCTTTTTATAGGGCTGAAGGGGTATTCTTTTTATAGGGCTGAAGGGGTATTCTTTTTATAGGGCTGAAGGGTATTCTTTTTATAGGGCTGAAGGGGTGTTCTTTTTATAGGGCTGAAGGGGTATTCTTTTTATAGGGCTGAAGGGGTATTCTTTTTATAGGGCTGAAGGGGTGTTCTTTTTATAGGGCTGAAGGGGTATTCTTTTTATAGGGCTGAAGGGGTATTCTTTTTATAGGGCTGAAGGGGTATTCTTTTTATAGGGCTGAAGGGGTATTCTTTTTATAGGGCTGAAGGGGTATTCTTTTTATAGGGCTGAAGGGGTGTTCTTTTTATAGGGCTGAAGGGGTATTCTTTTATAGGGCTGAAGGGTGTTCTTTTTATAGGGCTGAAGGGGTATTCTTTTTATAGGGCTGAAGGGGTATTCTTTTTATAGGGCTGAAGGGGTATTCTTTTTATAGGGCTGAAGGGGTATTCTTTTATAGGGCTGAAGGGGTATTCTTTTTATAGGGCTGAAGGGGTATTCTTTTTATAGGCTGAAGGGGTATTCTTTTTATAGGGCTGAAGGGGTATTCTTTTTATAGGGCTGAAGGGGTATTCTTTTTATAGGGCTGAAGGGGTATTCTTTTATAGGGCTGAAGGGGTATTCTTTTTATAGGGCTGAAGGGTATTCTTTTATAGGGCTGAAGGGGTATTCTTTTTATAGGGCTGAAGGGGTATTCTTTTTATAGGGCTGAAGGGGTATTCTTTTTATAGGGCTGAAGGGGTATTCTTTTTATAGGGCTGAAGGGGTATTCTTTTTATAGGGCTGAAGGGGTATTCTTTTTATAGGGCTGAAGGGGTATTCTTTTTATAGGGCTGAAGGGGTATTCTTTTTATAGGGCTGAAGGGGTATTCTTTTTATAGGGCTGAAGGGGTATTCTTTTATAGGGCTGAAGGGGTGTTCTTTTTATAGGGCTGAAGGGTGTTCTTTTTATAGGGCTGAAGGGTGTTCTTTTTATAGGGCTGAAGGGGTATTCTTTTTATAGGGCTGAAGGGGTATTCTTTTTATAGGGCTGAAGGGGTATTCTTTTTATAGGGCTGAAGGGGTATTCTTTTTATAGGGCTGAAGGGGTATTCTTTTTATAGGGCTGAAGGGGTATTCTTTTTATAGGGCTGAAGGGGTATTCTTTTTATAGGGCTGAAGGGGTATTCTTTTTATAGGGCTGAAGGGGTATTCTTTTTATAGGGCTGAAGGGGTATTCTTTTTATAGGGCTGAAGGGGTATTCTTTTTATAGGGCTGAAGGGGTATTCTTTTTATAGGGCTGAAGGGGTATTCTTTTTATAGGGCTGAAGGGGTATTCTTTTTATAGGGCTGAAGGGGTATTCTTTTTATAGGGCTGAAGGGGTATTCTTTTTAGGGCTGAAGGGTATTCTTTTTATAGGGCTGAAGGGGTATTCTTTTTATAGGCTGAAGGGGTTATTCTTTTTATAGGGCTGAAGGGGTATTCTTTTTATAGGGCTGAAGGGGTATTCTTTTTATAGGGCTGAGGGGTATTCTTTTTATAGGGCTGAAGGGGTATTCTTTTTATAGGGCTGAAGGGGTATTCTTTTTATAGGGCTGAAGGGGTATTCTTTTTATAGGGCTGAAGGGTGTGTTCTTTTTATAGGGCTGAAGGGTATTCTTTTTATAGGGCTGAAGGGGTATTCTTTTTATAGGGCTGAAGGGGTATTCTTTTTATAGGGCTGAAGGGGTATTCTTTTTATAGGGCTGAAGGGGTATTCTTTTTATAGGGCTGAAGGGGTATTCTTTTTATAGGGCTGAAGGGGTATTCTTTTTATAGGGCTGAAGGGTATTCTTTTTATAGGGCTAAAGGGGTATTCTTTTTATAGGGCTGAAGGGGTATTCTTTTTATAGGCTGAAGGGGTATTCTTTTATAGGGCTGAAGGGGTATTCTTTTTATAGGGCTGAAGGGGTATTCTTTTTATAGGGCTGAAGGGGTATTCTTTTTATAGGGCTGAAGGGGTATTCTTTTTATAGGGCTGAAGGGGTGTTCTTTTTATAGGGCTGAAGGGGTATTCTTTTTATAGGGCTGAAGGGGTATTCTTTTTATAGGCTGAAGGGGTATTCTTTTTATAGGGCTGAAGGGGTGTTCTTTTTATAGGGCTGAAGGGGTATTCTTTTTATAGGGCTGAAGGGGTATTCTTTTTAGGGCTGAAGGGGTATTCTTTTTATAGGGCTGAAGGGGTTTCTTTTTATAGGGCCGAAGGGGTATTCTTTTTATAGAGCTGAAGGGGTATTCTCTTTTTTTATAGGGCTGAAGAGGTATTCTTTTTAGGGCTGAAGGGTATTCTTTTTAGGGCTGAAGGGGTATTCTTTTTAGGGGTTAATTTTTTTATTTTTTGGGGGGTCAGGGTTTTAAGGGGTATTCTTTTTAGTGGGGGGTTGATTGGGTATTGTTTGATAGTTTGACCTGAAAGGGATAGGAGTAATCAGCAGCTAAAATGTCTGGATCGGTATAGATTAATAGGTACACAAAATAGGCTCATGTATTGTTTTCCTTTCAGTAGCATCGAAAAAATAATTCAGGTTTTGTTAATGGTTTGATTTTTATACGAGTTCTTCCGGGATGTTTATTATGTGTTATTGTTCTGTTTTGTTCTATTTGTTCTATTGTTCCCCTCAACATTCTGAACACGATGGATACATGTATATAAACAACATGTACTATTTCACTTTGCCTCACGTTTTAATCTAAATTTTAATCACGTTTTTTATCGCGTATTGTAAGAGCTCGTGGCAAGAGTTTTTCTGTAATATTCATCTCCTTATTTTCTAAGATTAATTTCTTTGAATTCTTTCTTTAAATTCACCTCAGCATTTTGAACACGATGGATACATGTATTTCAGTTTGCCTTACGTTTTAATCCCTTCTCGTATTTTTAAATATCTTAGAACTTTCCTTTAAGGTTCAGAACACGATGGATACATGTCTATAAACAACATGTATTTCAGTTTGCCATACGTTTAAATCCCTTCGCGTATCTTAAAACATCTTAGAACTTTCCTATATAAGGTAAAAGCGCCGTGCTTTATAAGTTGTAGCCGTTCTTTATAAGGTCGAAAGGTTCTGCAGTCCCATCCGTCTTTATTCCGTGGTCGTTTTTAGACCAACCGTTTCACTCTTCCCCGAGTTTTATTTCCAAAGAATTCTCACATCCCTTCTTATTTTTATTTCTTGTGTCTTTAGCTCTTCTCGGTTCCTTTATTTTTTTGCTCTACTCCTTATCCCTTGGTTCCTTTTTCTTTCGAGTCCTACCACCACCACTTCCAAAATATCTCCTATCTCTCTCTCCTATCTCCCTCTCCTTTCTCCTTTTGTCAATTCATTTCTATAAGTAACTCAAGTCTTTTCCTATTGTCTTCTCCTTGTTTGTATTCTTTCTCTTAATGTTTCTCTTCGTTTCTTTAAATAATTAACTGCATTTCTCTGTGTTCCTTCCTCCTCCTTTCTCCTTTTGTCACTCCACTCTTCTCCACTTTTGTCTCCTTTCTATAAGTAAGTCAAGTCCTCTGCGATATGTGTTCTCCTTTTGTTGTATTCTCCTCTCTCTTACTGTCTCTATTATCTCTAAAAGTAATTGACTATGATATATTTCTCTGTGTTCCTTCCTCCTCCTTTCTCCTTTTGTCACTCCACTCTTCTCCACTTTTGTCTCCTTTCTATAAGTAAGTCAAGTCCTCTGCGATATGTGTTCTCCTTTTGTTGTATTCTCCTCTCTCTTACTGTCTCTATTATCTCTAAAAGTAATTGACTATGATATATTTCTCTGTGTTCCTTCCTCCTCCTTTCTCCTTTTGTCACTCCACTCTTCTCCACTTTTGTCTCCTTTCTATAAGTAAGTCAAGTCCTCTGCGATGTGTGTTCTCCTTTTGTTGTATTCTCCTCTCTCTTACTGTCTCTATTATCTCTAAAAGTAATTGACTATGATATATTTCTCTGTGTTCCTTCCTCCTCCTTTCTCCTTTTGTCACTCCACTCTTCTCCACTTTTGTCTCCTTTCTATAAGTAAGTCAAGTCCTCTGCGATGTGTGTTCTCCTTTTGTTGTATTCTCCTCTCTCTTACTGTCTCTATTATCTCTAAAAGTAATTGACTATGATATATTTCTCTGTGTTCCTTCCTCCTCCTTTCTCCTTTTGTCACTCCACTCTTCTCCACTTTTGTCTCCTTTCTATAAGTAAGTCAAGTCCTCTGCGATATGTGTTCTCCTTTTGTTGTATTCTCCTCTCTCTTACTGTCTCTATTATCTCTAAAAGTAATTGACTATGATATATTTCTCTGTGTTCCTTCCTCCTCCTTTCTCCTTTTGTCACTCCACTCTTCTCCACTTTTGTCTCCTTTCTATAAGTAAGTCAAGTCCTCTGCGATATGTGTTCTCCTTTTGTTGTATTCTCCTCTCTCTTACTGTCTCTATTATCTCTAAAAGTAATTGACTATGATATATTTCTCTGTGTTCCTTCCTCCTCCTTTCTCATTTTGTCACTCCGCTCTTCTCCACTTTTGTCTCCTTTCTATAAGTAAGTCAAGTCCTCTGCGATATGTGTTCTCCTTTTGTTGTATTCTCCTCTCTCTTACTGTCTCTATTATCTCTAAAAGTAATTGACTATGATATATTTCTCTGTGTTCCTTCCTCCTCCTTTCTCCTTTTGTCACTCCACTCTTCTCCACTTTTGTCTCCTTTCTATAAGTAAGTCAAGTCCTCTGCGATATGTGTTCTCCTTTTGTTGTATTCTCCTCTCTCTTACTGTCTCTATTATCTCTAAAAGTAATTGACTATGATATATTTCTCTGTGTTCCTTCCTCCTCCTTTCTCATTTTGTCACTCCGCTCTTCTCCACTTTTGTCTCCTTTCTATAAGTAAGTCAAGTCCTCTGCGATATGTGTTCTCCTTTTGTTGTATTCTCCTCTCTCTTACTGTCTCTATTATCTCTAAAAGTAATTGACTATGATATATTTCTCTGTGTTCCTTCCTCCTCCTTTCTCCTTTTGTCACTCCACTCTTCTCCACTTTTGTCTCCTTTCTATAAGTAAGTCAAGTCCTCTGCGATATGTGTTCTCCTTTTGTTGTATTCTCCTCTCTCTTACTGTCTCTATTATCTCTAAAAGTAATTGACTATGATATATTTCTCTGTGTTCCTTCCTCCTCCTTTCTCCTTTTGTCACTCCACTCTTCTCCACTTTTGTCTCCTTTCTATAAGTAAGTCAAGTCCTCTGCGATATGTGTTCTCCTTTTGTTGTATTCTCCTCTCTCTTACTGTCTATTATCTCTAAAAGTAATTGACTATGATATATTTCTCTGTGTTCCTTCCTCCTCCTTTCTCATTTTGTCACTCCGCTCTTCTCCACTTTTGTCTCCTTTCTATAAGTAAGTCAAGTCCTCTGCGATATGTGTTCTCCTTTTGTTGTATTCTCCTCTCTCTTACTGTCTCTATTATCTCTAAAAGTAATTGACTATGATATATTTCTCTGTGTTCCTTCCTCCTCCTTTCTCATTTTGTCACTCCGCTCTTCTCCACTTTTGTCTCCTTTCTATAAGTAAGTCAAGTCCTCTGCGATATGTGTTCTCCTTTTGTTGTATTCTCCTCTCTCTTACTGTCTCTATTATCTCTAAAAGTAATTGACTATGATATATTTCTCTGTGTTCCTTCCTCCTCCTTTCTCATTTTGTCACTCCACTCTTCTCCACTTTTGTCTCCTTTCTATAAGTAAGTCAAGTCCTCTGCGATGTGTGTTCTCCTTTTGTTGTATTCTCCTCTCTCTTACTGTCTCTATTATCTCTAAAAGTAATTGACTATGATATATTTCTCTGTGTTCCTTCCTCCTCCTTTCTCATTTTGTCACTCCGCTCTTCTCCACTTTTGTCTCCTTTCTATAAGTAAGTCAAGTCCTCTGCGATATGTGTTCTCCTTTTGTTGTATTCTCCTCTCTCTTACTGTCTCTATTATCTCTAAAAGTAATTGACTATGATATATTTCTCTGTGTTCCTTCCTCCTCCTCTTCTTTTTGTCTCCTCATTTATTTTCCTCAAGGCCTTTTTTATTGTCTTCTCCCTGGTCTCCTTAGTTCCTCTCTTCGTTTCTATAAATAATGAACTAACTTTCTCTCTGTGTTCCTTCCTCCTCTTCTTCTTTTGGCCTCACTCCTCCTCTCTATAAGTAAGTCAAGTGCCCTGCTATCTGTGTCTTCCCCTTGGTTGCGTCCTCCTGGCTCTAAAATGACCCTCACACACCCTCATAATTGCGGTGGGCCTCTTCACTCCGCCCTGATACCATCGAACTGACTCAAGGGGGTCGCGAGCCAGCCACTCACTCATGTCCTACTAGTTCCAATGCTCGAGTGAAAAGAATGAAAAGAGATTGAAGGAAAAAGATCATTGAAAGGAGAGTAAGTAAATGTATGCTTTCCTATGTGAAGGGAAAGTAAATATCCTTATATATGAAAGTAGAAAGTTAATGAAAGTTTATATGAAAGTAAATATCCTTCTTATTTATTTCCAATGCTCGAGGGGAATGAACATAAAGAGGATAAAGAGTAAAGATAGGATAGAGAATACAGGATAAGGATAAGATAGAGAATAGAGGTTAAGGATAGGATAGGATAGAGGATAGCGAATAAAGGATAGAGAATACAGATAGGATAGAGACTAGAGGATAAGGATAGGATAGGATAAAGGATAGAGGATAAAGGATAAAGATAGGATAGAGAATAGAGGTTAAGGATAGGATAGGATAGAGGATAGAGAATAAAGGATAAAGATAGGATAGAGAATAGAGGATAAGGATAGGATAGAGAATAGAGGATAAGGATAGGATAGAGGACGAGAATAAGGATAGGATAGGATAGAGGATAGAGAATAAAGGATAAAGAATAAAGATAGGATAGAGAATAGAGGATAAGGATAGGATGGGATAGAGAATAAAAGATAGAGAATAAAGATAGGATAGAGACTAGAGGATAAGGATAGGATAGAGGATAGAGAATAAAGGATAAAGAATAAAAATAGGATAGAGACTAGAGGATAAGGATAGGATGGGATAGAGAATAAAGGATAGAGAATAAAGATAGGATAGAGAATAGAGGATAAGGATAGGATAGAGGATAGAGAATAAAGGAAAATAGAGGGATAGGGAAAAGTAAATGAGTGTGATCAGAAAAAGAAAAAAGAAAGAAAAGTGGAACGAGAATGATTTGCTTGATTGATTGATTGTTTGATTAGCCTTAACAAAACATACATAACGTTAATTATACATGACTTATATACAAGCCGCGGTCCATTGAGCCGAGACTCTTTTATGGACCCGATGAATGTGAGAGAATGAGGGAAGAGAGGGAGGGTAAATAAATGGGGAACTGAATGAGAATGAGGGCAGAGAGAGAGGGTAAATAAATGGGGAACTGAATGAGAATGAGGGCAGAGAGGGAGGGTAAATAAATGGGGAACTGAATGAGAATGAGGGCAGAGAGGGAGGGTAAATAAATGGGGAACTGAATGAGAATGAGGGCAGAGAGAGAGGGTTAATAAATGGGGAACTGAATGAGAATGAGGGAAGAGAGAGATGGTAAATAAATGGGGAACTGAATGAGAATGATGGAAGAGAGGGAGGGTAAATAAATGGGGAACTGAATGAGAATGAGGGAAGAGAGAGAGGGTAAATAAATGGGGAACTGAATGAGAATGAGGGCAGAGAGAGAGGGTAAATAAATGGGGAACTGAATGAGAATGAGGGCAGAGAGGGAGGGTAAATAAATGGGGAACTGAATGAGAATGAGGGCAGAGAGAGAGGGTAAATAAATGGGGAACTGAATGAGAATGATGGAAGAGAGGGAGGGTAAATAAATGGGGAACTGAATGAGAATGAGGGCAGAGAGAGAGGGTAAATAAATGGGGAACTGAATGAGAATGATGGAAGAGAGGGAGGGTAAATAAATGGGGAACTGAATGAGAATGAGGGAAGAGAGGGAGGGTAAATAAATGGGGAACTGAATGAGAATGAGGGCAGAGAGGGAGGGTAAATAAATGGGGAACTGAATGAGAATGAGGGCAGAGAGGGAGGGTAAATAAATGGGGAACTGAATGAGAATGATGGAAGAGAGGGAGGGTAAATAAATGGGGAACTGAATGAGAATGAGGGCAGAGAGGGAGGGTAAATAAATGGGGAACTGAATGAGAATGATGGAAGAGAGGGAGGGTAAATAAATGGGGAACTGAATGAGAATGAGGGAAGAGAGGGAGGGTAAATAAATGGGGAACTGAATGAGAATGAGGGCAGAGAGGGAGGGTAAATAAATGGGGAACTGAATGAGAATGAGGGCAGAGAGAGAGGGTAAATAAATGGGGAACTGAATGAGAATGAGGGCAGAGAGAGAGGGTAAATAAATGGGGAACTGAATGAGAATGAGGGAAGAGAGGGAGGGTAAATAAATGGGGAACTGAATGAGAATGAGGGAAGAGAGGGAGGGTAAATAAATGGGGAACTGAATGAGAATGAGGGCAGAGAGAGAGGGTAAATAAATGGGGAACTGAATGAGAATGATGGAAGAGGGGGAGGGTAAATAAATGGGGAACTGAATGAGAATGATGGAAGAGAGGGAGGGTAAATAAATGGGGAACTGAATGAGAATGATGGAAGAGGGGGAGGGTAAATAAATGGGGAACTGAATGAGAATGATGGAAGAGGGGGAGGGTAAATAAATGGGGAACTGAATGAGAATGATGGAAGAGGGGGAGGGTAAATAAATGGGGAACTGAATGAGAATGATGGAAGAGGGGGAGGGTAAATAAATGGGGAACTGAATGAGAATGAGGGAAGAGAAGGAACTGAAGGAGACTAAATGAATGTGATCAGAAAAAGGAAATATGTAAAGAAAGAGAGGAATGAGTGGAAATAAAGAAAAGGAACGAGAGAGAGAGAGAGAGAGAGAGAGAGAGAGAGAGAGAGAGAGAGAGAGAGAGAGAGAGAGAGATTTAGCTCGTGTATTGGGAAGATTTCTTAGTTTTTCAGAGAGAGAGAGAGAGAGAGAGAGAGAGAGAGAGAGAGAGAGAGAGAGAGAGAGAGAGAGAGAGAGAGAGAGAGAGAGTAAATGTGTGTAATCAGAAAAACGAAATCTATAAAGGAAGATAATATAGTAATTCCGGGTATGTTAAACGGTTGATAATGACACAATTAATGTTTATTGTCTTGTTAATGATAAAAAATGAAAGGGAATATTGTAATGAAGGAAATTATAGGGAGAGGAACAATGTGTGTGTGTGTGTGTGTGTTTTCCCTTTAACTTGTAGTCATTATCAGAGAGAGAGAGAGAGAGAGAGAGAGAGAGAGAGAGAGAGAGAGAGAGAGAGAGAGAGGAGCGAGCGAGAGAGAGAGAGAGAGAGAGAGAGAGAGAGAGAGAGAGAGAGAGAGAGAGAGAGAGAGAGAGAGAGAGAGATAAACAGTAGGTGGTCGAAAGCAGTAGAACGTAAAACAGTAGGAGGTAAAAGAGGAGGAGGAGAGGAGGAGGAGGAGGAGGAGGAGGAGAAGGAGGAGGAGGAGGAGGAGTAGTAGAGGAGGAGGAGTAGTAGAGGAGGAGGAGGAGGAGGAGGAGGAGGAGGAGGAGGAGGAGTAGAGGAGGAGGAGGAGGAGGAGTAGTAGAGGAGGAGTAGGAGGAGGAGGAGGAGTAGAGGAGGAGGAGGAGGAGGAGGAGGAGGATAAAAAGAGGAGGAGGAGGACACTGAAGACAAGAGGAAAAATTGGAGAGTCAAGAGGAAAGGAAGGAAAGGAGAGCATGAGGCAGAAAGGAACTCAAAGAATCTTAAGTACGTAAGTGAAATATACCACCTTTTATTTCTTTCCTTATATTTGTGCATTCATAACTTCCTTCTTTTTTTCTCCCTTATCTTTCTCTCTTTCTTATTTAATTACCTTTTTCTAACTTCCATTTTCATAACTTCATTAACTTCCATTTTTATAACTGCTCTTTTGCCTACTTTTTTTTTTTTCTTTTCTTACTTAATTACTTTTTTTCCTCTCTTCCTTTCTCACTAATTACTTTTTTCCCTCTATTCCTTACTAATTACTTTTTTCCCTATTATTTCTCACTAATTACCATTTTCCCTCTACTCCTTTCTCACTAAATACTTTTTTCCCTCTATTCCTTTCTCACTAATTACTTTTTTCCCTCTTCCTTTCTCACTAATTACTTTTTTCCCTATTCCTTTCTCACTAATTACTTTTTTCCTTTATTCCTCTCACTAATTACTTTTTTCCCTCTACTCCTTTCTTACTAATTACTTTTTCCCTATTATTTCTCACTAATTACCATTTTCCCTCTATTCCTTTCTCACTAATTACTTTTTCCCTCTTCCTTTCTCACTAATTACTTTTTTTCCTCTTCCTTTCTTACTAATTACTTTTCTCCCTCTCTTCCTTTCTCACTAATTACTTTTTTCCCTCTCTTCCTTTCTCACTAATTACTTTTTTCCCTCTACTCCTTTCTCACTAATTACTTTTTTCCCTCAATTCCTTTCTCACTAATTACTTTTTTCCCTCAATTCCTTTCTCACTAATTACTTTTTTCCCTCTATTCCTTTCTCACTAATTACTTTTTTCCCTCAATTCCTTTCTCACTAATTACTTTTTTCCCTCTATTCCTTTCACTAATTACTTTTTTCCCTCTATTCCTCTCTCACTAATTACTCTTTTCCCTCTTCCTTTCTTACTTAATTTCCTTTTTTTTACTTCCATTTTTATAACTTTACTAACTTCCATTTTATCTTTTTCCGTTTTTTTTCCATTCTTATTTATTTCCTTTATTTTCGTCCCTCTATTAATTTCTTACTTGATTTCTTTTTTTTTTACTTGCATTTTCATAACTTCATTACTTAACTTCCATTGTCATAACTTCCCTTCCTTCCTTATTTTCTCTTTCTCACTTAATTTCCTTTATCTTCCTCCCTTTATTCCTTTTCTCACTTAATTACCCTTTTCCTCCCTTTACTCCTTTCTGACTTAATTTATCACCTTTATTTTGGGTCTTATCTTATTATCTCTGTTTCTTCCTTGCTTTGTTCCTTGTTTCGCTAATTTCCAGCTTTTAATTGTTCGTTTCTTCCTATCATGTTTTCTCTTTATTATTTTTCTTTGTTTTTGTTATTCCATTTACCTTATTTTCTTCTTTCTTTCCTTCGTTTCTTGATTAGTCCCTCCCTTCTTTTCTCCCTTTTCCATTCCCTCCTTCCTTCCTTGTACTAATCTTCCATTATATATTCGTAATCGTTTACTTAATTTATCCCTTGTCACTTTATGTTGCTTCACATTCTCTTTAATGACCTTATTTTTTTTTTTTTTTTTTTTTTTTACATCACAAGGAACTGGCCAAGGGCACAACAAAAATGGGTAACACAAAGCCCGCTTAGTTGCCAGTCCCTATAAAGAAGACAGTAAGAGAATAAAATAAAAAAGAGGGGTGAGCCAATTTAGTTCGGGAGGTGTCTTGTTACTCTTCTTTTGAAAAGATGTAAGTCGTAGGAAAGTGGAAAAATAGAAACAGGAAGAGAGTTCCAGAGTTTACCAGTGAAAGGGATGAAAGGGTAAAGATACTGATTAACTCTTGCATTAGGAAGATGGACAGAATAGGGATGAGAATGAGTAGAAAGTCTTGTGCAGCGAGGCCGCGGGAGGGGGGGAGGCATGCAGTTTTTACATAGGATTACATAGGAATAACAGACACCAGGAGACCTATTGGTCCATGACGAGGGTATCTGCTGAAACTACATACTACTAACTATCAACTACTTGTAAGAAAACAGTTGGGAAATGATACCATGTCCCTAAAGAAGATAGGAACATGGAAGTTTCGTAGTGCAGAAAGATAGGGTATGAAATATACTAACTACAACTACCACTATCACTACAACTAATCGATCCGGGGGACTAAATATGAATTCGCAGGGCACTATCAATACCCATTTACTTTACAGTGCGCGTCAAGCCTGTTTTTAAATGTAGTTATTGTGCTGGCTTCGACAACATTTTCTGGTAACTTGTTCCATCGCTCAACGACTCTAACATTGAAATACTTTTTACGGAGATCAGTGATGCAACGTTGACCGTTTAGTTTTAAACCATTATTTCTTGTTGTCACTTGAGTTGAAAGCTCGAATTGGTTCTCTTGATTAATGACTTCAAATCCTTTTAGGATCTTAAAGGTTTCTATCAAGTCCCCACGGATTCTACGATCCTTTAAGGAAAACATATTAAGTTTCCGCAGTCTCTCTTCATAAGATGAATTTCGCAGCGATGGAATTTGTTTGGTTGCTCTTCTTTGCACTGATTCCAATTTGGCTTGGTCTTTTACGAAACAGGGCGACCAGAATTGAACGGCATATTCCAAGTGCGGCCTAACCAAGGACATGTATAATTGTGTCATTACTTTCGGAGTTTTGTGTTCAAAGTTGCGTTTAATAAAGCCCAACATCATATTTGCCTTTTTACTGGCAGCTAGGCAATGCGGACTGGTATTAAGATGATTACCGATGATGACACCTAAATCCTTTTCCTGCTGTACTTCAGTTAACGATTTATTTTGCATTTGATAGTTATATTTGAGGTTATCGTTACCTATATGCATTACTTTACATTTATCGGAATTGAATTTTAATAGCCATTTATCACTCCAGTCTGATAGTTTGTCGAGATCACTTTGTATGAGTTCGCAGTTTTCTCTAGTATATGCTTTACCGCCTAATTTGGTGTCATCTGCAAATTTCGATATTTTAGGTACAAGTCCGCAGTCCAGATCGTTGATATATATCAGAAAAAGAGTAGGACCCAAGACCGAGCCCTGAGGCACCCCACTAGTAACATCTAACCTATCAGATGCTTCGCCATTTATTACTACCCGTTGTTTACGATTTGAAAGCCAATCGCCAATCCATGAACATAATTGCTCTCCTAAGCCATGTGCCCTTAGCTTGGTCAAAAGTCGCTTATGGGGAACTATATCGAAGGCTTTCTGAAAATCAAGGTATATTACATCCGAGGGAATTTTTGCGCCCCAGTTTGAATAAATGACATTAAAAAAATCGAGTAGGTTTGTTAAGCAGGATCTCTTATTTCGAAATCCATGCTGAGAGTTTAGTATTGAGTTATTTTCATCGAGGAAAGACAAAATTTTATCCCGCAATATTTTCTCAAATAGTTTAACAATCACGGACGTTAGACTAATTGGGCGATAATTACTTGCGAGGCTCTTACTCCCTTTCTTGAATATCGGTGTAACATTAGCTAATTTCCACATACTAGGAACATTTTTGTCCATTAGCGAATTATTGAGGATAATCTTTAATGGAAGCGAAAGTTGACTGACATTCGCGAAGTAATCGCGGCGAAATTTCGTCCACCCCCACGGATTTTGCTAGGGCAAGTTTCTGCAAATACTTTGATACTTCGTCTATAGTTAGCAAGTTCAGAAGAGCAGTGGGCATGAAAATAACGGTAGAAGAGAGCAAGAGAAGCAACATTTTGCTTTACCTTGTTTCACCTTTTACATATTTATTTACATTGCATTGCCTTGCTTTATTTCATCGTAATTCTACATTCCTTACGTTGCATTACCTTCATCTCATTTGCCTGTGTTAAATCTCCTCTTTCCCAGCACCGTTTTGCCGTGTTTGTAAGATTTCCAGACTGGCTAAAAGAGGTTGCATCGCGTAAACAAGAAGAAAAGAAAAAATATAGAAAGGTTTTATCGTTTTAAGAAATGGTTTTGTTTCGTTCCAACAATTCTCTCCATTTTTTTGCAACTATGAAATAAAAATGATAATTATAATAATGATACTACTACTATTAATGATAATACTACTAATGGCAGTAGCAATAATAGTGTTATTAAATTTTGTAGTGTGAATTATATTTTTTATAGTAATGATGATAATGATATAACTATGAAATACTTTTGCTACTCTGAAATAATAATACGGTTGAAGTAGTAGTTATAATAGTAGTTGCAGTATTATGAATGATAGTAAATATGGTAAAGATAATAATAATGATGATGATTACTAACTACTACTACTAACACTACCTTATATACTACATACATCAACCCTGAACGAACGTAATTTCCATCGTATTTTGGGTACCATTAGACGATTTTTTGTGAATATAAGCAAAATTTTATAGATATGACCTGTTTAGTATC
>JACEEZ010017646.1:40000-54287 GCA_016584305.1 Chionoecetes opilio
CCCTCCTCTTCCTCCCCCTCCTCCTCCAGAAGCAGCCTTCAACTATGCTATTCTTTAACCTCCAGCATGTAGAAACTATAGTGGTAGAAAGTAGTCACACAGGCAGCCTCGTTTGGCCCAGTAGGGTTGTTGCTGTCTGTTCTTCCTTTGTATATTCCTTTGTATTCCTCCTCCTCTTCCTTTAGGGGATTAGTTTGAGTATTAATGGCGCATGTAAGACCCTATTCGATGATAATGAAACCACAGAGTATTAGAACCCCCATAATGAAGCCATGGGGGAGGGGAGGAAGGTGGGGGTCAGTAGGGGGCTGGGGGTTACATTATAGAGCGGGGACGGGAAGGGGGGGAAAGATGGGGGGCGGTAGGGAAAGGGGAGTTAAATTAGAGGGGGGATGGGGAGGAGAAAGAGTGTTATGTAGAACCCCCATAACGAAGCCTTGGGAGGAAGGGGAAGGTAGGGGGATCAGCTGGGGAAGGGGAAGGTAGGGGGATCAGTTGGGGAAGGGGGGTTATTAGTAGGGGAAGTGGGGGTTAAATTATAAGAGGGGGGATAGGGGGGGAAAGAGTATTCGAACCCTCATAACGAAGGCTTAGGGTGAGGAAGATTGGGGGTTAAATTATAGAGGGGGGAAGGATGGTTAAGCTATAGAGGAGGGGGGTGGGAGGGGTAAAGACAGGCCTATATAGTAAGTAACAGGCTTAAAAGAAATGTGATTATGACGAAAAATTGTGAAACTTGAACATTGATGGCTGGGTGGAGGAGGTGGAGGGGAGGGAAGGGAGGGGCAAAGTGAAGAGGAGGGGAAGGGGAAGGAAGGGAGGGCAAAGTGAAGAGGAGGGTAAAGGCTTAGGGGGCATAAATAAAGAGGCATAGAGGGGGTTGGGGGAGGAGGGGTTGGAGGGGGAGGGTGTGAGGTGTGTGGGGGGGATAGGGGGGAGTGTAGGGAGGAGGAGGGGGAAGGAGAGGGGGGAGTGTAGGGAGGAGGAGGGGGAAGGAGAGGGGGGTCTAGGGGGGTTGAGGAGGAGGGGGGGGGGTTGGGGAGGGGGGTTGAGGAGGAGGGGGGTGTTTGGGGAGGTGGTTGAGGAGGAGGGGGGTGTATGGGGAGGGGGGGGGGTTGAGGAGGAGGGGGGGTGTAAGGGGAGGGGGTTGGTGGGGTAGGGGGTTGAAGGGGAGCTAGTTGGGGGGTTGAGTGTAGATTAAGTCACTTGTTCTACAAAGTGTTAAGTCTCATAATTGGTTGTGTTATCCTCCGCTAAGCCTGTGTTAATGTGTGTGCTGCTCGAGGAGGCCTAGGTGTACTTGCCCTTAGATTAGATAGGCCTAGAAAAGTGTGCATTAAGGGATAGAGTTAATGGGGATAGAATAAAAAGGATGATAAAAGGATGCATTATAATTGATTAGATGATCTGAGGGATAGAGTTAAAGGGGATAGAATAAAAAGGGATGTATTGAAGGGATGATGAAGGATGCATTAGACGATTAAAGGGATAAAATTAAAAGGGAATAAAATAAAAGGGATGGAATGATTAAAGGGATGATATAGTGTACATTAGAGGGGTAAATTTAAAGGGGATAGAATAAAAGGGATGATAAAGTATGCATTAGATAGAGGTTAAAGGGATACAGGTAAAAGGGATATAACAAAAAAGGGATGGAATGATTAAAGGGATGATATAGTGTGCATTAGACGATTCAAGGGATAAAGTTTAAAGGGAGGGGCGAAGATTAAGTACTTTAAAGATGCGTTCTAATCCTAATCTATATGTAAAGGATGCGCCTTAATCCCATAAGCATAATTAAGTACGTGTTAATAAAGTAAAAATCTACAGAAATGACCCTGTAGAAGGTAGATAAATGCTACAAGCGCTATAGGCTCCAACTTGAAAAAATATATATATCAATAAAATAAAATAGAATATGAAAAGTCAGGAAAGTGTTAGTCAGTAAAATCAATATAAGTGATTGTGTTTAACCCCTTCACACCCAGAACGTTATTTCCATTGTAATTTGGGTACCATAAGACGATTTTTTAGTGAGTATAAGCAATATATTATAGCTATGACCTATTTAGTATCCTTGTCTACTAGCTAATTAGGTATATTCAGTTAGTTTTCGTAATTTTATGGCTAAGAACAGACGATTTTTTTATAGCAAAGGAAAGATCTGGGCGTGAAGGGGTTAAGATAATGTGGTAAAGAAGGCCCAGTACTTACATGGTTGTGCTAAGAAGGATGAGGGAAAGAGTTGACTATGACAGCGATAGAGAGGAAGTGGAAGAATTAGTAGAGAAACAAGACTGTAGAATATACGTATAGAGTATAGTGGCAGTATTTGTAGTGAAACAAGACTGTAGAATATACGTATAGAGTATAGTGGCAGTATTTGTAGAGAAGCAAGACTGTAGAATATACGTATAGAGTATAATGGAAGTATTTGTAGAGAAACGCGGGTAATAAGGAAGAGATAATATAATAATAGGAAGATAAGATGATAAGGTAGTGATAGAAAAGGAGTGGAGAAGATAGATACATGTCAGGGAAGGGAAGGTATGTCCCGCGACGAATTTGTTCCCTGTAATAGGATATATAAATTGATTAATAAGAGATATAAATTGATTAATAAGAGATATAAATTGATTAATAAGAGATATAAATTGATTAATAAGAGATATAAATTGATTAATAAGAGATATAAATTGAGTAAGAAGAGATATAAATTGAGTAAGAAGAGATATAAATTGATTAAGGAGATATAAATTGAGTAATAAGAGATATAAATTGAGTAATAAGAGATATAAATTGAGTAATAAGAGATATAAATTGAGTAAGGAGAGAGATAAATTAATTAATAAGAGAAATTGATTAATAAGAGAGATAAATTGATTAATAAGAGAGATAAATTGATTAATAAGAGAGATAAATTGATTAAGAAGAGAGATAAATTGAGTAATAAGAGAGATAAATTGATTAATAAGAGAGATAAATTGATTAATAAGAGATATAAATTGAGTAAAAAGAGAGATAAATTGATTAATAAGAGAGATAAATTGATTAATAAGAGAGATAAATTGATTAATAAGAGATATAAATTGAGTAAAAAGAGATATAAATTGATTAATAAGAGAGATAAATTGATTAATAAGAGATATAAATTGAGTAAAAAGAGATATAAATTGATTAATAAGAGATATAAATTGAGTAAAAAGAGAGATAAATTGATTAATAAGAGAGATAAATTGATTAATAAGAGATATAAATTGAGTGAGAAGAGATGAATTGAGTAAGAAGAGATAAATTGATTAATAAGAGAGATAAATTGATTAAGAAGAGAGATAAATTGAGTAATAAGAGAGATAAATTGAGTAAGAAGAGATATAAATTGAGTGAGAAGAGATGAATTGAGTAAGAAGAGATAAATTGATTAATAAGAGAGATAAATTGATTAAGAAGAGAGATAAATTGATTAATAAGAGAGATAAATTGAGTAAAAAGAGAGATAAATTGTCATAGAGATAGATGTAAGAGAAGGTATAAGTTTAAATTCAGAGACAAAATATCAGATAAGGTATAAGTAATAAGTTTAAAAAGAGGAAAAATTGTCCCGCGATGAAATGTCCCGCCTGTGCAGATTCGCGGCTTTGACACAAACATGAGACAAAGAAAAACATGTAGGCTACAGGTATCACTTCGTCAGCTTTTCATATGGTCTTCGATGCCTGTCTGCCCGTCTGTCACTATCTGTTTTTCAATTATTCCTTTGACACACACATGAGATAAAGAGAGAGAAGCATGTACAGATATCATTCCGTCAGCCTGTCATTCTATATAATTCCGTCTATCTCAGTGAGTCATATGGTCTTCGGTGCCTGTCTGCCCGTCTGTCACTATCTGTCTGTCAATTATTCCTTCCTTCGACACACACATGAGATACAAAGAGAGAAGCATGTACATATTTCACTCCGTCAGTCTGTCATACGGTCTGTCATTGCCTGTCTGTCACTGTCTGTCAATTATTTAGGCAGTGTATCCATATATTAGTACTACTTTCTATCTATCTATCTATCAGTGCTGCGTTCTATCTATCTTCTTTCTATCTATGTATCTATCTATCTATCTATCTATCTATCAGTACTACGTTCTATCTATCTTCTTTCTATCTATCTATCTATCTATCTATCTATCTATCAGTACTACGTTCTATCTATCTTCTTTCTATCTATCTATCTATCTGTCTATCAGTACTATCTTCTTTCTATCTATCTATCTATCTTTCTATCTATCTTTCTATCAGTACTATCTTCTATCTATCTTCTTTCTATCTATCTATCTATCTATCAGTACTACGTTCTATCTATCTTCTTTCTATCTATCTATCTATCTTTCTATCAGTACTATCTTCTATCTATCTTCTTTCTATCTATCTATCTTTCTATCTATCTATCTATCAGTACTACGTTCTATCTATCTTCTTTCTATCTATCTATCTATCTATCAGTACTATCTTCTATCTATCTTCTTTCTATATCTGTCTATCTATCTATATCTATCTGTCTATCTATCTATCTATCAGTACTATCTTCTTTCTATCTATCTATCTATCTATCTATCTATCTATCAGTACTACGTTCTATCTATCTGCTTTCTATCTATCTATCAGTACTATCTTCTATCTATCTATCTATCTATCTATCAGTACTACGTTCTATCTATCTTCTTTCTATCTATCTATCTATCTATCTATCAGTACTATCTTCTATCTATCTTCTTTCTATCTATCTATCAGTACTACGTTCTATCTATCTTCTTTCTATCTTTCTATCTATCTATCTATCAGTACTATCTTCTATCTATCTTCTTTCTATCTATCTATCTATCTATCTATCAGTACTACGTTCTATCTATCTTCTTTCTATCTTTCTATCTATCTATCTATCAGTACTATCTTCTATCTATCTTCTTTCTATCTATCTATCTATCTATCAGTACTATCTTCTATCTATCTTCTTTCTATCTATCTATCTATCTATCAGTACTACGTTCTATCTATCTTCTTTCTATCTATCTATCTATCTATCTATCAGTACTATCTTCTATCTATCTTCTTTCTATCTATCTATCTATCTATCAATACTATCTTCTATCTATCTTCTTTCTATCTATATCTATCTATCAGTACTATCTTCTTTCTATCTATCTATCTATCTATCAGTACTACGTTCTATCTATCTTCTTTCTATCTATCTATCTATCTATCAGTACAAAGACTACTCTATACTGGACTTGCTACTCGTGCCCCGCGCCAACCCGCCCATGACCAGTGGAGGCCAGTTTTGCGATTCCTGCCATTTTAGAACATCACCCCTATTTCCCTTCCTAAGGTTTATCAGTATCTATGATATACCGTTATCTTCGTAACTGTTTGTTCTATAATATTATCAAATAAAAAACAGTAAAATACACTAAAGAAATGCCATTATGAGAGAGTGAAGAAATATGCATGACCTCAATATATACTTAAAGTCATCGCCATTTAATATTTTGCGAGAATACATTTTAGATGCTAGCGATAGAAAGAAGCGGATTTTCATTAGCTTTCCATTGATATATTTCGTTTTCTGATAAATGAATTACGACCATGCCTAAATTAGCGTTAACTAAAAAAATAACATCATCAATCGTATCGGCAAGTAAAAAAGTGTTCCATGAATACAGTAGACTATGGCATATCAGTATAAATGATACACTGTTATCTTCGTGAATGTTTGTTTTTATAATATTATCAAATACAAAACTGTAAAAAACACTAAAGAAAATTTCCCTTATGAAACTCTTGAAGAAATATGCATGAACTTATATTCACTTAAATTCATCGCAATTTGATATTTTGCGTGAAGACTTTTTACATGCAACATATCAATAAAAGCGGAATTTAATTAGCTTTCCATTGCTATATTTCATTTTTTGATAAATGAATTAGAACCATGCTAAATTAGCGTTAACTAAATAAATAACATCATCCATCGGGTAATTATCCCGATAGATGATGTTATTTTTTTTTGTTAACGCTAATTTATGCAGGGTTATGATTCTTTTATCAAAAACGAAATATAGCAATGAAAACCCTAAAAAAATCGCTTCTTTCTATCGCTAGCATCTAAAATGTTTTTCCTCGCAAAATATTAAATGGCGATGATTAAAGGAATTTTAAATCATGCATATTTCTTAACTCTCTCAAAATGCATTTCTTTATTGCTTTTCCCTGTTTTTATTTGATAATATTATAGAACAAACTTTTTACAAAGATAACGGTTATCATATATACTGAATAAACCATAGAAGGGAAAAAAGGAGTGATGTTCGAAAATGTTCAGGAACCCGCAAAATTTTGGCCTCCACTGGAATACCCAAATGGAGTAGCAAGTCCAGTATAGAGTTAAGTCTTTGATCAGTACTATTTTTCTTTGCATCTTATCTATCTATCAGTACTACGTTCTTCTACCCTTCTTTCTATCTTTTCTCCTATCTATCAGTACTATCTCCTTTCTATCATCTATCTATCTATCTATCTACTATCAGTACTACTTTATCTATCTTCTTTCAAATTCTATCTATCAGTACAAAATACTTCTTCTATCTATCTATCTATCTATCAAGTATACGTTCAAATCTATCTTCTTCTATCTATCTATCTATCTATCTATCAGTACTATCTTCTTTCTATCTATCTATCTATCTATCAGTACTACGTTCTATCTATCTTCTTTCTATCTATCTATCTATCTATCAGTACTATCTTCTTTCTATCTATCTATCTATCTATCTATCTATCTATCAGTACTATCTTCTATCTATCTTCTTTCTATCTATCTATCTTTCTATCAGTACTACGTTCTATCTATCTTCTTTCTATCTATCAGTACTATCTTCTATCTATCTTCTTTCTATCTATCTATCTATCTATCAGTACTATATTCTATCTATCTATCTATCAGTACTATCTTCTTTCTATCTATTTATCTTTCTATCAGTACTACGTTCTATCTATCTTCTTTCTATCTATCTATCTATCTATCTATCTATCAGTACTACGTTCTATCTATCTTCTTTCTATCTATCTATCTATCTATCTATCAGAAACTACTTCTATCTATCTTTTTCTATCTATGTATCTAATCTATCTATCTATCAGTACAAACTTCTATCTATCTTCTTTCTATCTATCTATCTATCTATCAGTACTACGTTCTATCTATCTTCTTTCTATCTATCTATCTATCTATCTATCTATCAGTACTACGTTCTATCTATCTTCTTTCTATCTATCTATCTATCTATCTATCAGTACTACGTTCTATCTATCTTCTTTCTATCTATCTATCTATCTATCTATCAGTACTATCTTCTATCTATCTTCTTTCTTTCTATCTATCTATATATCAGTACTATCTTCTATCTATCTTCTTTCTATCTATCTATCTATCTATCAGTACTACGTTCTATCTATCTTCTTTCTATCTATCTATCTATCTATCAGTACTATCTTCTATATCTTCTTTCTATCTATCTATCTATCTATCTATCAGTACTACGTTCTATCTATCTTCTTTCTATCTATCTATCTATCAGTACTATCTTCTATTTATCTTCTTTCTATCTATCTATCTATCTATCTATCAGTACTACGTTCTATCTATCTTCTTTCTATCTATCTATCTATCTATCAGTACTATCTTTTATCTATCTATCTATCTATCTATCAGTACTATCTTCTATCTATCTTCTTTCTATCTATCTATCTATCTATCAGTACTATCTTCTTTCTATCTATCTATCTATCTATCAGTACTATCTTCTATCTATCTTCTTTCTATCTATATCTATCTATCAGTACTACGTTCTATCTATCTATCTATCTATCAGTACTATCTTCTATCTGTCTTCTATCTATCTATCTATCTATCAGTACTATCTTCTATCTATCTTCTATCTATCTATCTATCTATCAGTACTACGTTCTATCTATCTTCTATCTATCTATCTATCTATCAGTACTATCTTCTATCTGTCTTCTATCTATCTATCTATCAGTACTATCTTCTATCTATCTTCTATCTATCTATCTATCAGTACTATCTTCTTTCTATCTATCTATCTATCTATCAGTACTATCTTCTATCTATCTATCTATCAGTACTATATTCTATCTATCTTCTTTCTATCTATCTATCTATCTATCAGTACTACGTTCTATCTATCTTCTTTCTATCTATCTATCTATCTATCAGTACTATCTTCTATCTATCTTCTTTCTATCTATATCTATCTATCAGTACTATGTTCTATCTATCTTCTTTCTATCTATCTATCTATCTATCTATCTATCAGTACTATCTCCTTTCTATCTTCTTTCTATCTATCTATCCATCTATCAGTACTACGTTCTATCTATCTATCTTCTTTCTATCTATCTATCAGTACTACATTCTATCTATCTTCTTTCTATCTATCTATCAGTACTATCTTCTATCTATATTCTTTCTATCTATCTATCTATCTATCTATCTATCAGTACTACGTTCTATCTATCTTCTTTCTTTCTATCTATCTATCTATCAGTACTATCTTTTATCTATCTTCTTTCTATCTATCTATCTATCTATCAGTACTACGTTCTATCTATCTTCTTTCTATCTAACTATCTATATCTATCAGTACTATCTTCTATCTATCTTCTTTCTATCTAGCCTCAGGGTGGCAATTTGGTAGAGAAGTGAGTTCCAATGTGCAGGTCTGGAATTCGGTCAGCGGTTCGAGCCCGCCTAGTTCATGCTGACGTGGCGGCGCTTTGTATAGTCAATAACCTTGTAGTTGGTACTTGCAAAGTGTCTAGATAGGATGAAAATCTTATCTCTTATCTTCTTTCTATCTATCTATCTATCTATCAGTACTATCTTCTATCTATCTTCTTTCTATCTATCTATCTATCTATCTATCAGTACTATCTTCTTTCTATCTTCTTTCTATCTATCTATCTATCTATCTATCAGTACTACGTTCTATCTATCTATCTATCCATCTATCAGTACTACGTTCTATCTATCTTCTTTCTATCTATCTATCTATCTATCAGTACTACGTTCTATCTATCTTCTTTCTATCTATCTATCTATCTATCAGTACTATCTTCTATCTATCTATCTATCTATCTATCAGTACTGTCTTCTATCTATCTTCTTTCTATCTATCTATCTATCTATCTATCAGTACTACGTTCTATCTATCTATCTATCCATCTATCAGTACTACGTTCTATCTATCTTCTTTCTATCTATCTATCTATATATCAGTACTATCTTCTATCTATCTTCTTTCTATCTATCTATCTATCTATCTATCAGTACTATCTTCTATCTATCTTCTTTCTATCTATCAGTACTATCTTCTTTCTATCTATCTATCTATCTATCAGTACTACGTTCTATCTATCTTCTTTCTATCTATTATCTATCTATCTATCAGTACTATCTTCTTTCTATCTATCTAGCTATCTACCTATCTTTCTATCAGTACTATCTTCTATCTATCTTATTTCTATCTATCTATCTATCTATCTATCTTTCTATCAGTACTACGTTCTATCTATCTTCTTTCTATCTATCTATCTATCTATCAGTACTACGTTCTATCTATCTATCTATCTATCTATCAGTACTACGTTCTATCTATCTTCTTTCTTTCTATCTATCTATCTATCTATCAGTACTACGTTCTATCTATCTTCTTTCTATCTATCTATCTATCAGTACTACGTTCTATATCTTCTATATCTATCTATCTATCAGTACTATCTTCTATCTATCTTCTTTCTTTCTATCTATCTATATCTATCAGTACTACGTTCTATCCTATCTTCTTTCTATCTATCTATCTATCTATCTATCTATCAGTACTACGTTCTATCTATCTTCTTTCTATCTATCTATCTATCTATCCGTACTATCTTCTATCTATCTTCTTTCTTTCTATCTATCTATCTATCTGTCAGTACTACGTTCTATCTATCTTCTTTCTTTCTATCTATCTATATCTATCTATCAGTACTATCTTCTATCTACTTTCTTTCTATCTATCTATCTATCTATCTATCTATCAGTACTACGTTCTATCTATCTTCTTTCTATCTATCTATCTATCTATCTATCAGTACTACGTTCTATCTATCTTCTTTCTATCTATCTATCTATCTATCTATCAGTACTACGTTCTATCTATCTTCTTTCTATCTATCTATCTATCTATCAGTACTATCTTCTATCTATCTATCTATCTATCTATCAGTACTACGTTCTATCTATCTTCTTTCTATCTATCTATCTATCTTTCTATCAGTACTATCTTCTATCTATCTTCTTTCTATCTATCTATCTATCTATCAGAAACTACCGTTCTATCTATCTCTTTTCTATCTATCTATCTATCAGTACTACGTTCTATCTATCTTCTATCTATCTATCTATCTATCAACACTACGTTCTATCTATCTTCTTTCTATCTATCTATCAGTACTACGTTCTATCTATCTTCTTTCTATCTATCTATCCATCTATCTATCAGTACTACGTTCTATCTATCTTCTTTCTATCTATCTATCTATCTATCAGTACTACGTTCTATCTATCTTCTTTCTATCTATCTATCCATCTATCTATCAGTACTACGTTCTATCTATCTATCTATCTATCAGTACTACGTTCTATCTATCTTCTTTCTATCTATCTATCTATCTATCAGTACTATCTTCTATCTATCTATCTATCTATCTATTAGTACTACGTTCTATCTATCTTCTTTCTATCTATCTATCAGTACTACGTTCTATCTATCTTCTTTCTATCTATCTATCTATCAACACTACGTTCTATCTATCTTCTTTCTATCTATCTATCAGTACTACGTTCTATCTATCTTCTTTCTATCTATCTCCATCTATCTATCAGTACTACGTTCTATCTATCTTCTTTCTATCTATCTATCTATCAGTACTACGTTCTATCTATCTTCTTTCTATCTATCTATCTATCTATTCTATCAGTACTACGTTCTATCTATCTATCTTCTATCTATCTATCTATCTATCTATCTATCAGTACTATCTTCTATCTACCTCTACTTTGATTTGCATGCTGTCTATCTTTTATCTGTTTATTCTTATCTGTCTATCTATGTTATATATTTTTCTCCGTGTCCATCAATGTGTCAGTGTGTCTCGTATCCTTTTGTTATATATTTTCATGTGTTCTTTTATTTATATCTATGAATTTGTTATCTGCATTTATCTATTCAACACCACTAGTATCCTTTTATTTTATATTCATGTAGCTTTATGTCATTTTTGGTTCAATATATTTATCTACCTATTGAAATAACCGCTCTATCTACCTATCTATCTATTGTTTCTCTTCATTTGTTTGCTTCTGTCTATCAATATACGTGTAAACTTACCTATCATCTTATTTGTTTACCTTCTGATCTAACTTATCTTAAGGGGTCCGTTTCCATTTTTTTTTAGTTTACTGTAAAAATATTTCGTTTTTCTGTTTCAGCGCTCTAGGGATCACTGAGGCTTTAACACGTATCTTACGCCTCTACCTCTCTTATCTTCCTACTATCTCTATTCTATAGCTCTCTATCCTCTATTATCTTCCTGTATTCTCTTTTATGTCTCAGTTTATTTACTTATTTGATTTTATTTGAATGAAGAATAATGAAAATGAAAAAAAATGAAGCAAATTTAACGAGACAAGAATAAAATAGCAAGCAAAAAAAAAAGGCGATAAAAACTATAAAGAAACACTATAAGAAACACTATAGAATACATAAAAAGGACATAAAAAAAACCCATATATGAAAATGAAACAAATTTGACGAGACAAGAATAAAATAAAACGCAAAAACTAAACAATAAAAGCAAATGAGAGGGCAAAAAAGATACAACGCAAAAAACAAAACAAAGAGAAAAGAGAATAAGAATAAGAAAGGGAGAAAGAAACGAGTAAAAAGGAAATCACGTGAAGCGAATGAAAGAGCAATTAAGAGGCGAGTAAAGAAAGGAACTGAGGGAGACGGCGAAAAGCAAAGGCAATGGACGATACATAAAGGAAATGAGACTGAGCGAAAGGTAAAGGAAATAGAGAGAGAGAGAGAGAGAGGGGAGGGAGAGAGGAGGGGGAGGGAAAAGAGAGAAAGAGAGAGAGAGAGAGAGAGAGAGAGAGAGAGAGAGAGAGAGAGAGAGAGAGACAGAGAGAGAGAAAGAGAGAGAGAAAGAGAAAGAGAGAGAGAGAGAAGAAGGTTGGAAAGGGGAGGAAAAGGGGGAGGAATAAAAAGAAAAGAAAAAAAGAGAAAAAAGAGAAAAAAGAGAGAAGAGAGAAGATACGGGTGTGAAGGAGGAGGAAGAGGAGGAGGAATAAAACTAGAAGAGAAAAACAAAAAGAAAGAAAATAAATACAGGAAAGAAGAGGAGAAAAAAGAGAGAAAAAAGGAAGGAGGAGGAAAAAGAAGGGAAAAAATAAAAAACTGAAAAAAGGGGGAAGAAATAAAAAGAAAGGGAAAAAAGAAAAAGAAGGAAAGAAAGAGGAGAAAGAAGAGAGAAAATAAGAAAGGAGGTAGGAAGGAGAAAGGAAGAAAATAAGAAAGACGGAAAAAAGGAGGAAGGAAGAAAATAAGAAAGAAGGAAAAAGAAAAAGAAAAAAAGGAGAAGAAAGGGAAAAAAAAAGAAAAAAGGAAAAAATAAGAAAAAGAAGGAAGAAAATAAAAAAAAGAAAAAAAATAAAAAAAAAGGGGGAAAGGGAAAAAAAGGGAAGGAAAAAAAATAAGAAAGAAGGAAGAAAGGAGGACATTCAGAAAATTAAAAAGTAATTTGGAGGAAGAGAAAAAAGAAAGAAAAAAGAAGAGGAGTAGTAAATAGTGTTAGTGCAAGGGAATGGAAGGACGATAAGAAGGAAGTGAAGGAAGAAAGAAGGAAGAAGGAAGAATGATGAAAGAGGTGTTAGTGCAAGAATGAAATTTGAGAAGACGTTGAAAATTTTAAAGAAAATTTCAGAGGAGGAGGAGGAGGAGGGGGAGGGCGGGGGGGGGGGAGGGGGGGGAGGGGAGGAGAGGGGGAGGAGGGGGAGGGGGGGGGGAGGATAGGATGAGGAGGAAATGAAGACAGGACCAGAAGAAGAAATTTTAAGATGTAGGAGAATGAATTAATTATATAGAAGAGGAAGAAGAAGAAGAAGAAGAAGAAAAAGGAGGGGATAAACAAAGCAAAAGTAAAAAAACCGTAATATTAAAAGGGTGAAAAAAAAAGCAAAAGGGAAAAAATAAAGAACAAAAAATGAGGATGAGATTTAAAGATAGAGCGAGATAAAGATAATAAGAAGTGAAGAGAATGAGAGAGAGAGATGATAATGAGAGAAAGAGAGAGAGAGAGAAAGAGAGAGAGAGAGAGAGAGAGAGAGAGAGAGAGAGAGAGAGAGGAGAGGGGGAAGAGAAGGGGAAAGAGAGAGGAATGAGAGAAGAAGATAAAAGTGTGTAACGAATAACATAAAAAATGGAAGAGAAAAAAGGAAAACAGGAGATGAAAAAAAAAAAGGGAATAAAAAAAAAGAGAAAAAGAGAGGAAAAGAAAAAATAATAAAATCAATAATAATAATAATGGAAAAAACAAAAGATAAAAAAAAATAAAGATAATGATAAAAATGATGAAAAAAAATAAGGATAATTGATGGGGAATAAAAATCAAAAAAATAAAAAATAATAATGAAATGTGTAAAAAATAATTTTGGGTGAAAAAAAAAAAAAATGATGTAATATTGTAAAGGAAAGAGAGGAATGTGGAAATGGAAAAGGATTAAATAAGCTAATTATATTCTGGGACTCAGTTAATTGACGGAGGAAGAGGAGGAGGAAGGAAGAGGAGGAGGAAGGAAGAGGAGGAGGAGGAAGAGGAGAAGGAAGGAGGAGTGGGAACAAGAAGAGGAGGAAAATTTTAATTTCCCTTTTCCTACTTCTACTTTTAAAACCCATTTTAAAAAAGTTTTTTAGGGGGGAAAGAGGAGGAGGAAGGAAGAGGAGGAGGAGGCGGAGGAAGGAGGAGGAGTGGGAAAAAGAAGAGGAGGAAGACGTTAAAATTCCCTTCCTACATTCTACTTTTACCATTTTAATAGTTAATTTACGGAGGAAGAGGAGGAGGAAGGAAGAGGTGGAGGAATACAAAGGAATACAAAGGAAACACAAACAGCAA
>JACEEZ010017647.1:0-20070 GCA_016584305.1 Chionoecetes opilio
ACTTGAGGTAAGGATTGATTGAATTCAGCCTGGGCAGGATGTTGATTTTCTATGTGAACAGTATTTTTGATGATACAGCCAATTTAAGTACAGGAAATGTATACGCTCTAAAACGACTGGCGCCATGTTGTGACGTCACTAGCTTAGACAACAGAGCAAAACAGCTGTGAAGCGGCCGCTACTATTATGTACTACCTACTAATACACCAACTTGCATTACCCCTAGTATCCACTTTTTCCTTATAAACTACAACTTACATATTCACAAACACAGTGAATACCTACTACATCACTTGAAGGAGGATTACTGGTCATCTTGCGGTAGTAGGGGTAATGCAAGTTAGTAAGGTTAGTTAGGTTAGTAAAATAAAACTATAATTTGCGGTTTGCTGAGCCAAAACAAGCCGATCAGCTGATCAGGCGAGATCTGAGTCTGCAGTTACTACGTCACAACCAATCACAGCGCGTTCCGCCGTGTTGTGATATTTTGGCCCCAAAAAGGCCATATATTTCATTTATGGTGCATTTCTCAGCAAAAAGAATATGAGTACAGTGATATGTAGCCTATATTGCACCCAAAGCTTTATAATACTCCGTGTTTTAGGTGTGAGTAAACGGGTCCATTAGGAGTAGGTTCAACACGTTGATCGGATATATACAACAACTCAACAGTTAATGATGTCACAAATATTAATATTCTCCAGCGACATCTGGGAACAATTTTTCCACTCCCTCCAATCTTTCAATGCGTCCGAACCCTTGTTAAGACTTGTGGCTAGCACGATAAAACTTGTAATTTGGCCATAATCACTAAAATAATAAACAGTCTCTTTAGTAATAGTTATAATTACTTTAAAAATGCAATGTAACTGGTACATTTGTCATAACTTACACAGGAATGTCACCCAAAAAATGTACATAATGGATATACGAACACCTCCACAGTCCTCCAGAGAGGCGAGGTGAGGTGCTCTGAGGTGCTCTCAGGGTTCCTCATGTGTTCCCCGATTTCGGCAGCTGGCGGCCCTCTACGCATGGCTGTAGCTCCGAAACTAACCACAGGATTTTCTTGAAAATAACCTCATTGTGATTCCCACACAAAGTTACTCTGACTGGTGACAACGAAACTCTTACCTAACCTAACCTAACCTAACGTTTTTCTAACCTAACCTAACCTATAGCGGTCTGCCGAAAAGGGCGAACGCCTGGGCCCATACTTATAAAGATTTAGGATTCGTCTTAGACTCGCTCGAGTCTTAAATATGGCGGCCGGCGTCCTAAATCATTTCGAGCGCATCCTAAATCGCTAAGACTCGTCCTAATTTCGAGGTTTGGCTAGGACAGGGTGTGAGGTGTCCTAGCGAGCAGGGCGGCGGCTAAGACTCGTCCTAAGACGTAAAACATGGAGTGCTCCACCCACTCCTGAGAACTTTTCGTGACAGGATAGATGTACTGGACGAACTTGTTGATCCATAACTAATCAAGCGATACCGCTTGGACCGAGAAGGGATTATATATGTGACAGACTAGTGGGAGATGTAATATAAAGCAACACTGAAAAAAATACGGCGATCAGTGCATGACAAGTCACGAGTGTGTTATTATTCACTCTTTGAGGTAGTCATGTTCCTCCTGCCTTGATATCATGTATCGTGATACAGAGTGAAATGCATCCCCACCAAACTGTTGATGAAGAATGGTATCATGTTGAGAATAAAAGCGATTTAGAGTAGGCTCACTATAAATAAAAATTAAAAAAATTGAATAAGTCGTGATTTATTAAGCCATGGAACAATATCCATATAACTCTATTTCTCTTCCCACTGCCGTAGTCTTGATAATTTTCTTATTTGTTCTTGATATCATCTGTTAATATACCAAACCCCACCTCTAACCTAACTTAACAGTTTTTGGTTGAAAGAACTAGATTCTAGGTAGTATATGTATCAGCATTATTATTCAATTGCGCCATGGGAAATTGGGTTTAAAAGACTCAGAATGAAGAAATCTCACACTATGAAACAGGTTAGAATTGTCAGGCTCGAGGATGACCTAAACCAAACCGTAAAATATTCCGCAGGAGTTTGGCGGTGCCAACCACCCGGACAATCGCGCACCATCAAATTCGTTTTTCTTAACCTAAATAACTCAACATAACCTAATCCAAATCTATCCTAAGCTTAACATAACCTAAACCAAACCTTAACATAACTTAAATGTAACATATAAGTATAACGTTAATATGACATAAACCGTTATCCACGTGAATTCCAATCGGCGTTAATGGTGAAAATCAGGTGACTTATATCAGGTAGATCTGTAGACACGAAATAACGTACAAACTACGTAGAACATTCACGTGACAAAATGCATTTTTAGCACGTTTATAACAACTTTAATTTTTTTTTTTATTTACGATTTTGTGACGGAAATACATATAGTTTACATTCAAAATACGGTTGCTTGGATGAAGAAATTTAATTTGAAGTAAATAGTAAATTTCAGGCAGGGCCCCAATGTAAACTCCAATGTATTTCCGTCACAAAATCGTAAATAAAAAAATAAAATAAAGTTGTTATAAACGTGCTAAAAAATGCATTTTGTCACGTGAATGTTCTACGTAGTTTGTACGTTATTTCGTGTCTACAGATCTACCTGATATAAGTCACCTGATTTTCACCATTACGCCGATTGGAATTCACGTGGATAACGGTTTATGTCATATTAACGTTATACTTATGTATCTTTAACATATGTATCCACGTATTCATTATGTATATATAAAGTTTTGAATCCTCTAATATCACGTTACATCATGATGTTATAAGTACGTAATTGAAACGTAAAACCACTACGTACTATATTAGTAGAAGAAACACGTATTTCTGTAACGTCTTAATTACGTTGAAAAACGTATTGTAGCGACGTAACCAAACACTACCTAAATACAACATAGACAATTCAAGAGTGAACGTATGATTTACGTATATATTACGAATTTTCCTAACGTTACCAAAACGCTACCTTCTCAAAACGTAAGGTTTACGTAGTGTGTTTGCTGGGTAGGTGTGCGTATCGTTAGTTAGATAACAGTACGACTGAAGTTAACAAAGATAACAAACTACATTAGGATAGCATACCGACTTGAGCACTACGCGTGCGTATCGTTAGGGGATAAGAAGACTTAGAATTAAGAAAACTTGTGAATGTATACAAGTTAATTATTGATACAGCAAAGTGACAAATATATTAAGCCTGATTTATTAACGAATTATTATTTAGATCCAACCAGTACTTACTTATTTTCTCACATCTTTTATTTTTATTAATTTAATTTTTTTTTCCCACTTGATGTGGGTGGTGGCAGCAGAGTAACCAGGACTGTGGAGCACACATTCAATGTGGGCACCATAGTAGTTAGTGGGGAGTCGTTAGGGAGCTTTAAAAAGGAGGCGGGCCCGGTTATGGAGGGGATAAAAAGGTTTGGAGGGGGGGGTAGTGTTAAGTAACGGGAAAACCCTCGTGTGGGTTTCCCCCCCCACCTTTCTTTTTAGCTTCCTTATATTACTATTTTTCCTTAGTACACTGCCAACACCCCCAACTGTCAAAAACACCCTTTCCCCAAAAATTTCCTCCCCAACAGCCAGACCCAAAATCAACACTAAACAAAAAGCCTTTAAAAAATAAATTTTACCTTCATCAAAAACAACAAACAGACAAACACAAATTTAAAAACCCTACACTATCAAATGTGTCACTCTTAAAAAAATAGTTTTTAAACAACTAAAAAATAAAAAAAAAAACTAAAAAAAAGGACAAACAAAAATTAAACATAAGGCGTATTTTTTGCGCCCCCTTTTGGAAGTAAAATTATATTTATTTAAGCTCCACCTCTGCTTCCATCAAAAAATACGACTTTTAGCGCTGCCAAAAACGCTTCTACAGACGGAGGCCGAAAAAAAATTTATCTTTACTTTCACGGGAGAGCCGGGAAAAGACCTGGGCTCTCAAAACCCTTTTAAAAAAATTACCCAACTGAAATTTTCGAGAGAACGGGAAACCCCAAAATCCCAAAGGGCTCGTGGCATTTTTAACTAAATTTTTTTGATAAAAAAGTTGGTCTACGGGGAAAAACAAAAAGGGGTTTATTCCACGAAACTTAAAACAAAAAAGAAATAATTTAAAAAACGTTTTTCTTCTATATGAAATTTGTATAGAAGCCTGATTCTGTAAAACTTTGGTTTTAAAAACCCAAAAAACCCCAGGGAAAAGGTTACAGTTGGGGAGGCGGGTAAATGCTACTCTATGATATTTTAGTCAATAACGTATCTTTAGAAGTTTTATACCTAGGCAGTCATTTTTTCCTTTTTATTATTGGTATAAATCAGTGAAACCCTGGAAGTGAAATGATTTCACGCGGGGAAGGGGCAATTTTTTTGATTAAATTTCCCCCGGGCCACAATCCCCCCGCCCACCATTTCCCCCCGCGGCTTGTCGCCCCCAAACAATTAAACCCTACATTGCCCGAAAGAAAACAAGCCGTTTTCGGAAATTCCTTTTTTCTTCGTTTTTCCAGGGCTTTGCTTTTTGGTTTTTTTGACAAGCTTTTGCCAAAACCAGCAGTACTGTCTTAGAAAACAGTGTGAACATCGCCCAAATTTTACATCCCCAAAAATATACATTAAAAATATAAAATTAAGTTTTGTTTACTCGGGGGCGATAATTTGCTTTAAAATTTTGCTATTATAAAAACGTTCCATCGAAATCCCATGTCATCCATAAAATTTAGTAAAAACAACAAAAGGGAACATATTTTTTGGTATTCAATGCGGTGCATCAAGGTTTATCGCAAAATTAAAATTTTATAAAAAATTTATTATTTCGCGGACCCAAAAACAAAGTAGCCCAAACCTTTGAGTTAAAACTGCCAGCAAACCACGGCTTTTCTCGAGTTTCAGATCTTTGGAAAATTCGAAGACGTACGGAATCATGGTACATAAATTTGCCCCATGGAAGACAGCAAAAATTTTTATCTTTTTACTTTTAAATTCCCTTTTTCCTCCCCTTCATTTTTTTCCCTTTTCCCCTTTCCCCTTTCCTTTTTTTTTAAATTTTTTCCTTCTTTTCTTCCCTTTTTTTTCTTTTTTCCCTTTTCCCCTTTTCTGCTCCTGCCCCCAAATCTCCAGGCTTTCGCCCTTTTCGGAGCCCCGCTATAGGTTGGTTGGGTTTTAAAAAACTTTAGGTTAGGTTAGGTTTTAGGTAAGATTTTGGGTTAAAAACCAGTCAGAGTAATTTTGAGGGGGAAATCACAATGGGGTTTTATTTTCAAAAATCCGGTGGTTATTTTGGGAGCAAAAGCCATCCCGTAAAGGGCCGCCAGTTTGCCGAAATGGGCAAAACGCATGAGGAACCCTGAGAGCACCTCGAGAACCCCCCTCCCCTCTCGGGAGGACTGTGGAGGTTTTTTCGTATATCCTTATTACTTTTTTTTGGGTAAACATTCCTATGTAATTTTATGACAAATGTCCAGTTACTTTTGCATTTTTAAAGAAATTAAAACTATTACTAAGAGATTGTTTATTATTTTTTGGGTTTTTTATGGCCCCCAAAATTTCAGTTTTTTCGTGCTTGCCACAAATCTTTAAAAAAGGTTTTGGCGCATTTAAAAAATTTGGGGGGATTGCAAAAAATTTTTCCCAGAGGGCGTGGGAATTTTAAATTTGTGACTTTTACCTGTTTTAAAAGTCACCTACTCTACTCCTTAAAATCCTTACCTATTTCCCAATTAAAAAACAGTATCCCCTTTTCATGTCGTGCGCATGTAATGAAAGTTGAATTGGGGGAAGAAATTAAAAGGGAAAAAAGAAAAATTTATGGGGGGAGGTTGATAAAATTTTCTCATGCGCGCGAATCGATTGGCCCGGCTCTTGAAACCACCACCCCCACCCCGACTGTAATTTTTTTCAGGAAAAGGGGTAAAAATTTTTGGGGGCCGGGAGGGTCTCTGCTCAGTTTTTCTGTACACGCAAAAGAGTAAAAAATAAGGGGCGGAGCTTAAATAAGTAAAAATTTTAAATTCAAGGGGACGCACAAAAAACCCTATCCTTTCCAAGGATAGTAGTACATCCTTGGGGTTACCGTACATAACACAAGGGGGCCAGTCACTCGCCCCTCATCAATGTCGCCCCCGGCACTAATTTCGAATTTTAGGGGCCCCCCCCTTTGCTAGTGCACTAACCCAGCTAACAAAACAGGATCTTCGCACCCCGGGTAATCCCTGGGGAATTCGGTGTACGATCTCAAACCCGCTACTTTGGGTCTCAGTAGCTATACCCGCCCCTGCGCATGCCGGCAGGGAGAAAGTCCACAGGTAAAAAATTGGCCACCAGGGTTCCCAGACTTTCTGAATTATCATACAACTATTCCCCAGGGGCATTTTTTCAGTGCGTATTTGTTTCAGTGGGAAACACTCGGGGGGCCCAAAGGGGAAAACTGGTGAGGGCCGTACTGAAGCGATCTCAAAAAGCTACCCTTGGCCCGAGTAGTACACAATGCACAAATACGCAAATGAAAAAACTGTTTTCCCCGGGTGAATAGTTGGGTTTTACCAAAATATACCCAAATTTTATTTGGGTAAAACGTGGGGGAAACATTGAATTTAGAAAGGGGTATTAAAATAAAAAAATTTGAAAAATTTCAGCGAATGTGCCTTTTTCCTAAAAAACTATTTCCCACCTGTAGCTTATACTGAAACACTGCTCCCGGGTGAAAAGTTGTTTGACAATAATACGTTTTTTTCCCCCAAAATAAGAATTTGGGATAAATTGTCATGTCAAACAACTATTTACCCAGGGGGCAGGGTTTTTAGTGCGTATTTGTGAGGGTAACCCTTTGGCCCCAGTGCACACTGCACAAATACGCACTGAAACACTGTTCCCCGGATGATAGTTGTTTGGGCAATATTAAATTCTGTCAGGGGGAAAACGTGGTGGAAAACAAACGAAATTAGAGTAGTAATTAAAGTAAAAAACATAGAACAAATTTTAAGCGGGAAAGTGCCTGGAACATTTTGGGTGGGGGTTTGGGGGCACACCGAACGGGGGGGATCACCGTACGAAGGCTACAACGCCCCAAAATTAATTTAAATTTTGCGCCCCCATGCCACCACGGATTTCAGGGGCCCCCCCCTCAGTGAAATAAAATGCGACAAAAAAGGGTAGCGTCAGCGTCACCTCCCCCTGTTTACCCGGGGAAAGAAATTTTTTTTTTTGTAAAGTTCCCCTTTTCACTTTTTGCCGTTTTTATATAGGTCTCATGTCGGCTGTGATGGCTGATTCTTTTTAGGTAAGTTGGGAATCGAGGTTTTAACCGTAAATTTACCTGTTATTTAGGGAAAAAGTAGTGCATGCTTTCGAAAGGCCGGGGGTGGCATATTTACAAAAAAAAAGGGGGGCGGGGGATCCGTTTTTGGGGAAGTGGGGGGGATCAACGTACAGTGAAAAATTTTAAAAAAGTAAACTTTTAAATACCCAACAAACATAAAAAAACAGTTTTGACTATGTATAAATTTGCAGTATTAAATGGTGGTGGGAACTAGTGCATTTTAAAATTTAAAAGGAACAGTGTTTTTTGTTTTGGGATAAAATTTAAGGTTTATTGGTATTAAATTATGATGCTATATCAGTGTTTTATGCATAAAACACATAACCCAACTAAAATTTTATAAGTTTATTTTTTTGTTTTTAGAATGATTCTAGAAAATTTAAATTTTTTTGGTTTAAAAAAAACCCTTTAACACTGCTATTTTCGGGCATGGGGCGTTCGGGGATCCCCCGCATCCCCTACGATTTTTTGGGAAAATCTTATTTTTTTAAAATCTTAAAAAACATAAGAAAATGACTGACATCATATTAGCATGATATTAAATGGTGGTGGTAAAACTAGTGCTTTAAATTAAATGGAACAGTGTTTTTTTTTGGTGTAAAGTTAAAGGTTGTTTGGTATTAATTATGATGCTATATCGTGTTTTTATGTATAAGCCATAAACTAACTATTATAAAAGGGTTTTATGTTATTAAATGTTTAAAATTTAAATTTTTTAGGGTTTAAAAAAAAAAACATTTAACACTGCATTTGGGGGGGGCAGACTTCGTGATCCCCACATTAATTGCCAGACTCAATCCCAAAATAATTGGTGGCCGCAGAATGCCTTACCTGTAAAAAATACTAAGTAAGCTAACATAAACTACCAACCCTAACTACTGTTTGTCTAAGTCTTAAACTCTTTCAGACAACCAAACCACGCCATCACCGTCATCTGCCTCGAAAATATGTCAGGAACCGACAAGCAGATGGCCGCATGCCGGGCCCATACTTATAAAGATTTAGGATTCGTCTTAGACTCGCTCGAGTCTTAAAATTTGGGCGGCCGGCGTCCAAAATCATTTCGAGCGCACCCCAAAATCGCTAAGACCTCCTAATTTCGGGTTTGGCTGGGACAGGGTGTAGGGCCCCTAGCGAGCGGGGCGGGGGCAAAGACTTTCCTAAGGACGTAAACATGGAGTGCTCCCCCCACTCCTGAGAACTTTTCGTGATGGGATGATGTACTGGGACGAACTTGTTGATTAACTAATAAAGCATACCGCTTGGCCGAGAAGGGTTATATATGTACAGACTATGGGAGTGTAAAAAGAAACACAAAAAAATAGGCCCATCATGCTGACAATCCGGTGTACTGTGTTATTATTCACTTTTTGGGTAGTCATGTTCCTCCCCCTTTGATATCATGTATCGGATACGTTTGAAGTGCATCCCCCCCAAACGTTGATGAAGAATGGTATCATGTTGAGAATAAAAGCGTTTAGAGTAGGCTCACTATAAAAAAAATTAAAAAAATTAAATAATCCGTGATTTATTAAGCCAGGAAAAATACCCTTTAAAAACTCTTTTCTTTTCCCCGCTCCGATCTTGTAATTTTTTTTATTTGTTTTTGAATCTCTTTTAAATTTCCCAAAACCCCACCCAACCTAATTAACGTTTTTGGTTGAAAGAACTAGATTCTAGGTAGATATGTATCCTTTTATTATTCAATTGCGCCGGGGAAGGAATGGGTTAAAAGCCCCAGAAAAAGAAATCTACACTATGAAAGGTTGAATTGTCGGGCTCGAGGTGACCTAAAAAAAACGAAAATATTCCGCAGGAGTTGGCGGTGTTTTGGGGGGTGCCAACCACCCGGACAACGCGCACCATAAAAAATTTTTTTTTTTTAACCTAAATAACCCCACAAAACCCTAATCCAAAAATCTACCCTAAGCTTAACATAACCTAAACCAAACTTAAAAAACCAAAATCAACCAACCTAACTCGAAATTTGGAAATAATGGACGATGATTTTGGGTCTTTTCAGACCCCGCTTTTTTTTTCCGGGGGTCTTCAAAGGTGCATTTCAAATGAGATATTTTATTTTGCGCAAGCCCAAGTTAAAAAAAAAAAAAATCTCCCGAATTTTATGGTACCGTTTCCATTAAACACTGTTCTCCCGAAAAAGCATTTAAATTTGGCCGGGGAAATTGTCAGGTCTTATAGGTTTAATAAAACCCTAACCTCCCCTTTTAGGTTTTAATGAAACCCAAATAACCGGGAAAAAAATCTAAAAACAAGGTCCCCACGCTAAGCTGACAAAATTTGGCTCTAGTATTATACTTACTGTCTTTAAGACATCTGTTTTTTTTTTTAATGATGCCGATCCTTATTTTGTCACATGGCCGATTTTAAATTTCAGCGATCCAAAAGTTATTTATTTATTTTTTGGTTGCGGGTCCCGGAGACCCATAAAAATGCTCTTAGCCAAAACGCCGTGTGACGAACGCGCATATTTTTCCCACCACTACGGGATCTTTTGGTGAAAAATCCAAAAGGCCGGAAAAAGTGTTGTGTGACACGGCCTTTAGGTTAGGTTAGGGCAGGTCGGGTTGGGTTTGGGTTGGGTAGGTTGGGTTCGTTAGGTTGGGTTAGGCACAGCAAAAGGGGCTAAGAGGGTGCTGGGTTAGGTCTGTAGAGTTTGTCCTTTAGAATAGAGGCTCAATCCCCAATTTTCTTTTTATCCCAAACAAGTTTGGGGACTGGGGGGAAACCGGGGTTTTTTGGGTGGGGGAGCACCACAAAAGGGAATATGGCCCCCCCCCAAAAAAAACCTTAAAATAGGGAAAATTTTCCTGTTCTGGCTTTTTCGGGGAAATATTTTCCCTTAAGGGGTTTCTCCCCCACAAAAGGAGCAACTATAAGGGAAAAAGATCCCCACAAAAAAAACCCTAAAATAGGGAAATTTCCTAGTACTGACTTAATCGGGGTAAAATTTCCCCCATAAAGTTCATGAACTAGGAAAAATCCCTATTTAGGATTTTTTTGGGGGGCCATATTTCCCCTTTTGTGTGGCTCCCCCCCCCCAAAAACTCGGTTTTTCCCCCCAGTCCCCAAACTTTTTGGCTTAAAAAGAAGATAAAGGGGGGGGCCTTTTTTCTTAAATTTACCCCTAACCTTAAACCCCAAAGAATCTAACCTAACTTATGGTTTCATTAAAACCTATAAAACCTGACAAATCTTTTCCCGGGCCCAATTTTTTGTGCTTTTTTGATGGAGAATGTGTTTTTAATGGAAAGGTACCCTAATATTCGGTGATAATTTTTTTTTTTTTTTTTTAAAATGGGGTTGCGCAAATAAAACTATCTCCGGGAATAATGGGCAGATTTCGCGGGTCGTTTACAGAGCACCCATATTTTTTTTTGGGCCCACAATAGGTGCTTGCTCTATGGAGATGTTTTTTTGCGCAAAAAAAAAAAAAAAAAAAAAAAAAAAAAATAAAAAAAATTTTAAATTTAAACCCAACCTTTTTTAGGTTTTTTAAAGAACCTAAACCCAAATGAGGGTTTTAATGAAACCAAACCCAACCATATGGTTTTAATGAAAACCCAACCAAACCTTAACCCCAAAAATTACATTTTTTTAATTTTTTTTTTATGGGTTTGCGCAAAATAAAAAATTTATTAGAACAAGGAACGGGAAAACTTTGGAAGAAATCCTTTACCCCTATCTTTTTTTTTCTTCCCCCCATGCCCAAAAGCCCCGGGGAAATGGGGGGAATAGGGGTTTTGGGTGGGGGGAAACAATAAAGTGTTTATGGCTCCCCAAAAAAAACATCAAGTCACTATATGTAAAAATCTAACCTAACCTAACCCTTTAAACCCAAAGTAACCTAACTAACCTAACCCAACCTAAACCCTTAAACCCCAAAATATACCTAACCCAACCTAACCCTTTAAACCCAAAAATATCCTAACCTAACCTAAATTAACCCCAACCCCAAAATATCCTAAACCCAACCCAACTTAACCTTAAAAACCAAAGTTTCCCACCTAACCCAACCCTTAAACCCAAGTATACCCAACCGAACTAACTTAAACCCTTTAAACCCCAAAGTATACCAACCAACCTTAAACCCAAAGTTACCCAAAACCCTTACCACAAGTATACCTACCCACCTAACCTTAACACAAAAAATATCTAACCTAACCTAACCTTAACCACAAAGTAACCAACCTAACCAAACCCTTTAAACCCCAAAGTATCCTAAACCCAAACCAACCTAACCTTAACCACAAAGTATTCCTAACCCAACCAACCCAATGGACTTGAATTTTTTTTTAGGCCCTCATATTTTTATAGCGGGCCGTTGGGTTAACCAAGGGTGAGCGCCCTGGAACCTTTTTCAGATGTGAAGTACAAAAACATACAAAACAGTGCGGTAGTTCATTTCAGTCAAAGCCGGAAGGGGGAGCTCCCAAAAAGGAGGAGTATTTCCCCAAACACCTTTGTAGGCCAAAAAAAATAGTCGGTGCTCTGAAAAAGACCGCGAACTCTCGTCCATTAAACCCCATCTCTTTGAAAAAGACCCATTGTAGGCCAGGGAAAAAAAAGTGGGCTTTGAAAACGACCGCGAAATCCTCGTCCATTATAACCGGGAGTCCTTGACGTATCTCTTCGCCCATCACCGGCATGGAAAAACCCCTCGCAGGCGGGCATTTTTTTCCCTTTCTTGAAAGAGCGGCCAAGGATGAAATCTTGTCCGAAAAAAATTTTTTTTTTCTCGCGATAGACGAAGACATGCAAAGTTTTGTCTTTTGAACGGAAAGTTGCATATCTGGGACAATTATTTTTTATAGAGAATTCATTCGTTGTAGTCTTCAGCAAATTTTAAGAAATATTAATCTTGTGTTTTTTGATATTTTTTATACCTTTTTGATGCTCTTTGTAGTGAATTTCATGAAAACCCAAAATTTGGGCTTTGCTAAATGTGCGCTCGCGCTTCGTCTAAGGGGCCGTCTTAGGACGCTTTAGACTTTCCTCGAAACCCTTTGGGCGCGGGTTAGGACAAACCTGGACAATCCCAAATCTTTATAAGTATGGGCCCGGGGGGCTGCCTTTAAACCCCGCGTGGCCACTAGCTGCACCTGAAAGAAGCCGCTGACGATTCAACATCAGAAAACAACTCTTGCTGTAAGTTGCTCTATTTGTTCCATATCTCCCCAAAGGGCTTTTGTTGACCTCTCCCCTCTTTTTGGGCCCCTGGGATGAGGTCTGCAAAAAAAAGTATTAAAATGGTGGTGGAGAACTAGTGCAATTAATTAAATGGAACAGTGTTTTTTTGTGGCATAAAGTTGAAGGTGATTGGTATTAAATTATGATGCTATATCGTGTGATTATGCTATAAGCACCATGGAAACGAACTATTATATAAGTGATTATGTTATTAGGAATGATTCTAGAATAAATTTTTTATGGTTAAAAAAACCATTTAACACTGCATATTTTGGGGCCTGACGTTCGGTGATCCCCCGCATCACTACGACTTTTTGGCAAAAATCTATATATTTTTAAATACTTAGAAAAGCATAAAGAAAAAGTGACGACTATGCATATTAGCATGCATACTAAATGGTGGTGGTGAACTAGTGCATGTAAAATTTAAATGGAACAGTGTTTTTTTGTTGGTGTAAAGTTGAAGGTGATTTGTATTAAATTATGATGACTATATCAGTGTTATTATGTATAAGCACATGAACTAACTATTATATAAGTGATTTATGTTATTAGAATGGATTCAGAATAATTTTTTATGGTTAAAAAAACAATTTAAACACTGCATATTTTGGGGGCATGACGTTCGGTGATCCCCCACATATATTGCCAGCTCATAGTCCCAAAATATAATATGGTGCCATGCAAGAAGAATCGCCTTACACTGTAAAAAATACTAAGCTAAGCTAACCTAAAAAACTACACCTAACCTAACTATGCATGATGTCTAATGTACATTAACTTTTTCAGATCTAACTAACCTTACGCCATCACCGTCATCATAGCTCGCAATATGTCAGGAAGAGCGACAAGCAGATGGACGCATGACCTGGAGGCTGCCTTTAAGCACCGCGTGGGCCACTAGCTGCAGCCTGAAAAAGAAGCCGCTGAAAGATTCCACATCAAGAAAACAACTCTTGCTGAGTTGCTCTATTTAGTTCCATATCTCCCCAAGGTCTTTTTGTATGACCTCATCCCACGTCTTCGTTGTCTCCTGGGATGCAGGTATGCAAAAAGACCTCAGGGATAGCTTAAGGGTCTCTAGATGTAGAGATTTTAAAATTATCATTGTTTTGTTAGCTTTTATTGCAGCAAGGGCCTTCTAAGTCCTAATTAATTTCTTTTGTTAAAGGATGCCTTCAAGAGCTCTATTTATACTTTTTTTTCTGTCAACTTTTGTGCAGCAGGGCCTTTTAAGTCCTAATTCATTTCTTTTGTTACAGGACGACGTCTAGCTATCGAAGAAGCTGTCGGATGGAGTTACTATAGGTGTTGCTTCCCGTAGCAATAGGGTTTGCAGCCCTCAACAAGAAAATCATACATTGCTGATTTACCACCACGCAGCCAAAGAGGTTCATACGGCTGCCAGAACGATGTGCGTAGGATGGTTGTCACCAGATGCCATAAGCTGTGGGAGCAAGAGCAATCTCTGCTGCCTGGGAGAAAGAGAAAATGGCGACAAGGGACTGGTACTATGCCTTCAGGAACAGTATCCCAACCTTGTATTGAAGGCTCCGGAAGGCATGTCCATTGACAGGATGTTATGACTTCAACAAAGTCAATGTGGAAAACCTTCTTTAATGGCTTACACATTAGCTTTGGAGAAGTACCATTCACGCGGACGGAACTACAATTTGGATGAGAGTTCATTGTGACTGTTATGAAGGGCCAGTACAGGTTGTTGTGTGCAGAGGCCAGCCGTAGCACGCAGTAAAATCGTGAACGCGGTGACAGGCATGACGTTGTGGGCATTATCAAATGCTGTGGGGCAGTCCATCCCTCCAGTGTTTATTAATTTCCCAGATGCCGAATGGAATCCGCTTTCCATCGAGGAACACGATCTTTGGTTCCAAAGGATATTGCATCCTAGTGCTGATGAAATGGGGAATGCTTCGTGCAGACCACTTCAAGGCATCTCCATGGAGAAGTCCTTGTTCTTCTGTAGAGAACAAGATTCTTCTGATCATGGACAATGCTGAATGTCACTATGAACATTCAGCCTGTGAGTTTGCGATAAGCATGGTATCGTGATTGTTTACCTTGCCTCCGCATACAACAGACAAACTCAGGCCATTGGATTGGAGTGTCTTTGGTACCTTTTAAGGACAATTCCTGCTGTGACCTACTGAACGACCACGCGCTCATGCCACCCTAACGAGCACATAAACATTCACAAGTTGCCAGAGTTTGATTCTGAGGCATGGACCAAAGCCACTACCCCCTCCAACATTTCAGTGGTTTCCGGGCGACTGGTATATGGCCACTAAATCGCAACATCTTCCCAGATGATGTGTTTGTAGGAGCGCATGTAACGAGCGACCGGCAACCACCAGAATTGTAGTGGAAGTTACTCCAACTTCTTCGATGGAGGAAGTTCAGATGGAGAGGAGCGACTGGCTGAAGGCCATACCTCAGAAGCTTTTAACCCATTCACGCTGTGTCTCACCAGGTAGATGATGTGCCCCCTGCCACCCCGGGCCCCAGCACGACAGAGCCTGCCACCCCGAGCACCAGCACGAACAGAGCCTGCCACCCCGGGCCCCAGCACGACAGAGCCTGCCACCCAGGGCCCAGCACGACGCCCCATGCCACCCCGGGCCCCAGCACGGACAAAGCCTAGCCACCCGAGCCCCAGCACGACAGGAGCATGCCACCCCGGGCCCCAGCACGATGCACCCTGCCACCCCGGGCCCGGCACGACGCACCCGACACCAGACACCATTCTCAACAGTCAGATTAACCCCCAGATGTGTGGTCCAGGCGTCCTAAGGCTAATCCTCGTCCTTATGGAAAGGGACGAAGAGGGATGCGGGCCTGCATTTTAACCGAGAATGAGGAGGCAAATATCTTTTGAACCTCCGGAGGTTGAAGGCAGAGAAGGAGGCAGAAGCTGGGAAGACAAAAAGAAGGAAGCGGCTGAAAAGAAAACATTGGCGAAAGAAGAAGGGTCCACAGCGGAAGAAGTCTGTGCCTGTCCCGGAGGAAGGACACCACTGACGAGGAGGAGGTTGATGATGTCCGACTTCAGGCTGGACGACTCCTACGAAGGGTACTCGGATATGAGGTGGACGACGAGGGCACTCTGGACTGCAGCATCATACCCTTTTGCTGGATAAACATACACAGGTGGGGGACTTTGTTTTGGTTCAGCTGAAGTTGGAGGAGGGAAGGGGGTGGGCACATTTAGTGTACTATGTTGCCATCAGGTGTTGGCCAGTCATGGAGGATGGAAAATTAAACCTTTCTGTCCTCCGGATGAAGTCCGCTACACACCCGAGACACTTCACCTTCCCTACCATCCAGATGAAAGCTTCTGTTAATCCAGAAACCGTGCAAGGGTGTCCTGTGACCCTCCAAGGGGCACACCAAGGAGGCAGGCTGACCTGGTGAAGGTGTTTCCCCGCTGCATGCCTTCATGATGCACTGCTGAATAGTGAGCCATAAAATACCTAGACCTATCTTTTAATAAATGCATTTTATATGAGGCTTTATCTTTCATTTCATCACCTAATAATAATTGGTGGGTGGTCTAGCTTCGCATATAGTTGATTTCAGGCAAAAAAAAACACAATAATGTTTGAGTTAATATGAGTTTAAAAAATATCATTACCCCCCCGGTTGCCCCCCCATACCTGATTCGGTGTCCCCCCTCGTGGCGGGGGACACCGGGACTGAGGTGCCCAAAAATTTATAAAAAAACCTTAATGACCCTTATTATATGAGTTAAGTATTCATGAGGGTACCATAGGTGGGGCATATTGTGAAGTTTTGGTTTTGGCCACAGTGTGCACTCGCTCAGGTAAAAAAAAATGATTTTTCAATGAATATTTTCCCAATAATAGTACGGTGTCCCCCCACACCACCTACAGTGAATCCCACACCAAACTCATTACTCCTCACATTTTCTCTCATCTATATTATATATTCATGGTATCCTATAGGTGTCAGTTGATACGAATATAGGTTGGTAGTTCTAAGAAGATCAGGAGGGAGGTTATGCTGTTAGGAAGAGCTTGCACCGTTCCAGATTAGAGTGTATATATGTGTCTAAGATCTCAAACAGAAGAAATGGTGTTCAGGTGAAGAAATAGGATGATGTTTCAATATAGTTCTTGTGTTTATTTAGTAGAAACCCCAGTGATTATTCTGGTTAGGACAATACTCCCCACATTCCAAAAAAGAGCAAACCTTTACTCGGCGTAAATTCTAAGTATCAACCAGATCTACCAAGTAAATCTTATATATATTTAAAAAACATGCTCAGGAAGTAAAACCCATTTGTTTTTTAGAGCTTACTTGCCTGAGCTGATGGCAGCATTTCCCCTTACTCAATTAACTCCTACCCCTTCCTAACCTTAACTCCTACCTTCCCTTTAAGTTCTTCCATTTCAGTACTCTCGCAGCGAGAAGGGTCATACTATATTAAGGCGTATTTGTAGTCGTCCTTCTGGAGTAAATTACACTTATTTAAGCTCCGCCAGGATGCCATCACAAAATACGATTGTAGCGCTGCCAAGCTCTTTCTTGATGTTGCCGAGAGTAAAAGTGTCGTACACTTCATTACCTCTACAGAGCTCAAGGAATATCGTTAAGGTTGACATATTGAAGGCACAGCAAAGAGTTAGTAGCGTGATTGTCTGTAATACACAATCGATATCTAATTGTTTTGAGGCTCTTAGAATGGGTCCTAGCATTGTTTTTCTAACTCTATAGATGGACTTTATATTAAACTGAAATTTCTAGGGCGCTATGAAATGTTATTGGGGGGGAAAAATATTCTATTTGCTACACAGCCATTCACCGATGTGGTTCGAGGAGGTTTAATGCTATTAATGGACCTGTACGGTATGTAGGCCTACGTGTAACCTACATCTCGTTTCCACGAATTATCTTTGCCTAACCTAGAGAATGCTGGTTTGTGATTCATCCTCCAGTGCATTATCCCACGTTTTTAAAACATCCATGGGCGGGTGTGTGGTAGGGCGGGTGTTATGATGGCGGGTGGTGGGGGTGTATGATGGGCGTGTGGGGGGGGGGTGGGTGGTGGGCGGATGGGGTGTGGTGGGTTTGGGTGGTGGGGGCAGGATGGTGATGGGCGGTGGTGGGCGGAGTATGAGGGCGTGTTTTGTGGTGGGTGGGTGCCTTTTGTGTGTTGGGAGAGATGGGTGATGGTATTGAGGGGCGTCGCTGTTCCGTTGTGGTGGGGTTGGGTTTGTGTGTGGGCGGATGTGTGGTGGGTGTGTGGTGGGTGGATGGGTGATGGAGTGTGGTGGGGTGTGTGTGGTGGGCGGGTGGTGGCTGGATGGGTGATGGGCGTTGTGAGTGGCGTGCGGGTTGGGGGTGGGCGGGCTGGGTGCCTGGGTGGTGGTGGGTGTGTGGTGGCCCGGGGTTAACACAGAGACCCTTACCTACGCGTGTTGGAGCTAAATCAGACTGAGGAAATGTTCGTATTCGTGCCCTGCGATAGGTTCTCTAAATGCTTTCTTTTTGTGTGATATAAAAAATATATACCAAATTTATACATTCTCATTGCCAAATGTAATATCACTCACGAAATATTTAAAGTATTTGGGAATGCTGGTGACCGTGTGTATGCGAGGCGAGGCACCAAGCATCCCAAATACTTAAATATATTCATGAGTGTATACATTTGCAATGAGAAATGTAAAATTTTGGTATATATTTTATATCCACACAAAAAAGAAAGCTTTATAGAGAACCCTATTCGCAGTGCACGAATACGAACATTTCATCAGGTTGATATTAGCTCTCAAAACACGCGTAAGGGAAGGGTCCTGTGTGGAACCAACGGGCCACCACACAATCCACCACCACCCAGCACCCACCCGCCCACCACCACCGCCCCCCCACCACAACAGCCCATCACCCATCCGCCCAACCACCCGCCCACCCACACAACACACCCACCAACGTCCATCAACCCATTCCACCCCCACCACACACCCACCAACACATCCCCCACCCACACACCCACCCACCACACGGCCATTAACCCATTCCGCCCACCACAACACCCCACCCCAACACACGCCCATCATGACATCCGCCCACCACACGCCCTCACACATCCCGCCCACCACACACTCCACCCACACCCATCCGCCCACCACACACCAACCCACCACACGCCCATCATAACATCCGCCCACCAACACGTCCATCATACACCGCCCACCACACACCCGCCCATGGATGTTAAACGGGGGAGATGCACTGGAGGAAGAAATCACAAACCAGCATTCATCTAGGTTAGCAAAGGACTAATTTCGTGAAACGTATGATGTAGGTACACGCTAGCCACAATACGTACAGGTCCATGATAGCATTAAACATCCTCGACGCACATCGTGAAATGGCTGTGTGCAAATTAGATATTTCAAATAACAGTTTCATAGCGCCCTTAAACATTTCCGTTTAATAGAAAGTCATCTCTAGAGTTGTTAGGAACCCAAATGCTACGGCCCATTCTAAGAGCTCAAAAAAATTAGATATGCGATGTGTAAACAGACAACACGCTACTACTATTTGCTGTTGCCTTCAATAAATGTCAACCTTTTAACGATATTCCTTGAGCCTCTGTAAGAGGTAATGAAAGGTACGACACTTTACTCTCGGCAACATCAAGAAAGAGCTTGGCAGCGCTAAATCGTATTTGTGATGGCAAAGCAGGTGCGGAGCTTAAATAAGTATAATTTTACTCCAGAAGGACACTACAAAAATACGCCTTAATATAGTATGAACCCTTCTCGCTTCGAGAGTAATGAAATGGGAATGAACTAAGGGGAAGGGTAGAGTTAAGGTTAAGGGGAGGGGTAGGAGTTAATGAGTAAGGGGAAATGCTGCCACAAGCCAGGCAAGTAGCTCTATGGTTTTACTCCTGAGATGTTTAATATATATAAGATTTATCTTGGTCGTCGTGGTTGATACTTAGAATTTACGCCGAGTAAGGTTGACTCTTTTTGGAAGTGTGGGAGTATTGTCCTAACACAGAATAATCACTGGGGGTTTCTACTAAATAAACAACAAAACTATATTTGAAAACATCATCCTATTTATTCACCATGAAACACCATTTCTCTGGTTTGAGATCTTAGACACATAATAACTCTAATCTGGAAAAACGGGCAAGGTCTCCTGAGCAGAACTCCCTCACTGAATCTTCTTAGAACTACCACTAATTCGTTATCAACTGAGCAATAAGGTATACATGGAATATATATATATATGAGAGAAAAGTGAGAGTAATGAGTTGGTGTGGATTCCTGGTAGGGTGGTGTGGGGGACACCGTACTATTAGTGGAAAAATATTCATGAAAAATCCAATTTGTACCTGAGAGAGTGCACACTGTGCCCAAAACAAACTTAACAATTATAGGCCCACCTATGGTACACTCATGAAACTTAACTCAGATAAGG
>JACEEZ010017648.1:0-13243 GCA_016584305.1 Chionoecetes opilio
TTGGTGAACAAAGGGGCCAAGAATGGTTATTGAGACCTTAGTGTGATATGTTTGCTCGAGTTGTCTGCTACTCCCTTTGGACTAGACCAACCTCAGAATCCATCAATCCCATTGAAAATTGCCTTTCTTTGGAGGTTGCATGGGCAACAACTTCTTGAATCGTAAGATTTCATCATATAGCTGGTTATGCCATTTCGGAACAAAGTTCTATGGGGCGTGGGTCACATCTACAAACCTACAATATTGGAAGTCTGCCCCATATCCTACACATGGGCCCTGTCATATTTCCTCCCACCAAAAACCATATCCAGCCACTTCCTACACAAAACCCTCCTACAATTTAGCAGCTTTGAGAGTATGACATATTTCCTACAAGGATACAGCGTATCTCCTAAAACCCCCTTAGTGGGCGGCCTCTTGTACTCGGCGCTTCTGGCTCACTACACCCCTGACAAAACCTTGACCATCAACAAGTCTTAGCTTGTTATATGTCCTTTCTGCTCATTATTATGGGAAAACCAAACAGAGAGACAAGTATCTTTCACATTCAGACAAGAGTCGAGTTAGGTTTTTCCCCATTCTGTCGGACAGACGGCATTTCGGAGCCTTGCACTCCACTGTTTCCTGGACCAAGCATGACTAGTATTGGAGGACCCCTCCGCAATTTTTAATGGTTTTAATTTTTCCCATTGTATATACGTATTTTTTAGTGAGAAATAAAAAAGTGCCAGTTTAATTTTTTTAATGTTTCATTGTATATACGAAATGTTTTAGGTGAAAAAAAAAGGGGCCTTTTTAAAAAAAAAATTAATTTGCCTTTACAGATGCACATATTTACATACTGTCACAGCTCCTACACATAGGCGGTCATATTTTCCTACACACAAACAGTGTCAGGGCAAAACTCCTACACCTGCTGTGTGTGGGAGATATGCTGTATCTCTGTAGGAAATATGTCACTACTCTAAAATCTGCAAAATTGTAGGAGATGTGCTGTGTAGTAGTATACATGGTGTAGGAAATGGGGCCCGCGCCCCCGTTCTATAAAACTCTTATCCCTGAGAACCGTTCCAAGGGTGATCTGTAATGCTGCCCCGGTTTGGTTTGGTCAGAACGCTAGTTACAATGTTGCCTATCAATAGTCCCTGGGTTCGTATGATCCAATTTTGGTGACAGTTCTGCAAGTAATGTCAGAATAAATCGCTACATGCTTCACTGGCATCTTCCAAGGACAGTCTAACCTTGTACCGATCTCTATCATGGGGACTGTTGGCACTCCTTTTTTGATCACCTCAGCAATGGTATCACATCAGTATCATCTTTGTCATCACCAAACTTGAGGAAGTGCGGGTGCTTTTACTCCGGACAAGTATGCTATCAACTCCATTTCCTGAGAGTTTCAAGGAGATACCACCGAAATGTTCCCGACCCTCAAAGAGTTTACTTCGCATAAATGCAGCGCCTCCCTGACCTGATTATGCTCATGAATTTCAAAGAGTATTCCACACATGGGAATTTTGTCCTGCTGATTTTGTCACTGATTTGATCATTGAGAGAAGTGTCCTCTGGTGTTTGGGGTTTTGCCTCATGTCCTGCAGATGCTCTCACTTCTGTGGTTGTGAGTCTTTTACAATCCTCAAAGTTACTGGGCATCAGCAGCTGCTATCTGATAGGGAACCATTGACTCTTACCCTGACGTTATCAGCAAGTTGATCATTGTGCAAGTCACATTTATGCAATATGTTCTGTTTGAAAGAATCCCCCAGTTTCGACACTGGATTACAGTTTTCCATCTACTTGGGTTACGAGGGGCAGCTGGTAAACATCTCTCGCCACAGAAAAGACAATGTTTCCCTGAAATTAAAGTGTCGCCAGATCGCCGAACTTCTTGAGTGGTACTTCTGTTGATGTGGCTTGCTGTCTGAATAGGTTCTCTGAATAGATGTTCGGAAGTATATGTGGGAGACAACTCCTGTGGACATCTGATTGTTTTTCAACTCCGGGTACAAGTTTGTTAGCTAGCCCTCCCCATGTCTAACACTACATTTTTTCTCAAACCGTTTTTCTATTCTAACTGGGAGCACAGTTTAATAAGAACGAGAAGAATTATTTCCACAGTCAAAGAAGCACTGGTCACCATAAAGGCTCATGATGTTATGTAACCTGTAAAGGGGGCCCAAAAAACATGCATATAAGCGAACCATCACCATAATCATGCAATGCATACAAAAAACTATGTAATATCTGGTGTCAGTCAGTTATCACTCTTAACATATAATTAATTTTGCAAAATTTTTACTGTAAATTTTACCCCCAAATTTTATTATAAAAAGGGGGTCCCCGGGTCTTAAAACTTCCATACAGGATTTGCATGAAATTTTAAAACCCATAAAAGGAAACCCGTGTATTTTTAAAACTTAAAAACCCAATAATTATATTCTATGTAAGGTATATAAAATTATAATTTACTTTCCTCCTCTTTTTCCCGGGGCCCCCATGAACCCTTGCCCCTTCTCAAAGTAGGGTTAAACAGGCAAATGCCTATTTGTCAGCAAAAAGTATGGAATCAACAAAAAGGGTGATAAAAAACCCCCCCCCCCCAAAACCCCACGAGGAGGAAGAGGAAAACCCCCTGGAAAATCGACATTTACCCAAAAACGAAACCTCCACTCTCCCCCCGTCCGGCACCCCCTTTGGCTGGGGGCCTCAAGACATGCTTTGGGTACTTGGTTGAAAATCTCTACATTCTTATTGGCTCTTTTTAATTTGGGGAAACAAGCGGGAAAAGTACCTTTTTTAACTCATACCAATAAGTCCTCTACAATTATCAGACCTAAAAAAAATTGGGGGCCATCCCGGGTTTGTAATATAACGACTTTAAAAATTGGGGGGCAAAGGGGTTTTAAAAGAAAAAACCCAACGCATTTTTAAAAAGAAAGTTTCTACAACACAAAAACCAAGAAACTTTCCTCCGGCGCTACACCCCCCAACAGACAGCCAGTCCCAGTACCAAAAAACAGGACCATAAACCCGGGAAAACCTCCGTACCCTACGCAACACAAGCCAGCCGCAACACCCTCTACAAAAATTTGCTTTTTTTTACAAAAATTTGGGCTTAAATTCCACGAGCAACCCCAAAAACAGCCAGCAAGAAAACAAAACGAAAATTCTTAAAGCCCTAAAAAGGGCCGAATACAAAAGGGGAAGAGAGGCCCCTTTCACTCAAGAAACGGGGGCCCCAATTTTTCAGTAATGAGGTCGCCGCATCTTTTGCCACCCCCCGAAAACCCGCGCTCCCCACAGACAAAAAAGGGGTTCGAAATTTCTCCCCAAAGCCCAAGATACAACTTTTCTCAGGGGCCTGTCCCCATACCCCGCCCTCCAAAAACTCCCATCTCTTCATCCCCACAGCGAAACAACTCCGCTAGCAAAAAACAGTCATCTCGTCTTTGGCCGCGCCCCCAAAAACCCGGGGGAAACCCAAAACAAAAACCGCGGCTGAAGCATTCCGTTTGACAAGCCAACCCCCCCCTTAAACCCCCCCCTAAAAAGGGATCTGACTTCCCCACTACCCTTTAACAGGGTAAAACTCACTAACCACCACTCCCAGCCTTTCCTCAGCTAGGGAAATTTAAAAGCGCGTGCAATCACCCCACATTCTAGTTTTTTATTCTATTTTTTTTTTGTGTTGTATCTGTTATTATTATTTTTCTTATATGTTTTTCTTTAAACAGGTTTTTGGGCTCTTGGGGTGCCCCCGGTGGGGATCCCCCCTTTTGTCGTTTTTGGCGGGGTTTTAAGGGGGTGGTCGAGGGGCGCCACCTACTCTGGCTTCATTTCCCAACACAAAACTTCACGCCCCCCGGGCCCGGTGTTTGCCTTTGCGGGGGGGCATCCTGAAATTTTCCCCCCAAAACCCCCTCTACCCTGGAATTTTGGTCCCCCGCGGGGCGGGTTGTATTTCCCCCTTCGGGGGGCAACCCCGCCTTCTTTGGTAGGGGATTTGGGGGTTCCAGTGGGGCCCCGCGGGATCAATGGGCGGGTCTTTGCTTTTTGGTTTGGCCCAAAGGGGATTTTTCCGGGTTGGGCACCGCATGGGCCCCCGCGGCTGCCACCAAAACATTTAGGCAACCGAAGCGTATACTTCCCTTGCTACCCCGTGGCCTTTTGGGTGAGGCCCTTCCCCAACAGACAGTTTCCCCCCCCTCGTTGGGTTTTCCTTTGGGGGGTGGGGGCGGGGGGAAAGGGTGAAGTAATTTTTTTTTTTTATGATCAATAAATTTAATTTAAAACCCCGGCCCTTGCCTCCTCCCCTGACGTCCGCTTGCCCCTCGGAAATCTCCCTTTGGGAAATCCTCTCACTTTTGGCCACTTTTGGCCCCTTTCAGGCCCGACGGGGGGCACAAAGGCGGGCAGCCCCCCCCTTCCCCTCACTCCCCGGGTCTGGCGGTCTCCGCTTAAAGGGGACGCAGACATAAATTGGGAAAACCCAACCTGGCCCTGGGGGTTTTCTGCTTTGGGAAACCCCTTTTCTTCGGGCCCAAAACGTGCCCCAGGCCTTGTTTTAAAACAGGAAATAATATTTTTTTTAAAGGGCCCTTAGGTGGGTTTTCGCCGCCCCCGCCCTTATCTTTTATGAAAATGGACAAAAAAATGGTGCTACAAAAATTTGCTGAAACCCAGATGCTGCACCCTCTGCTTATGGGGAAACCCAAAAAGATGGAAATTGGAGCCGAACTTTTTCCGGAAACCCTTACAGAGTCAAACCATTCGCTCTGAAAATGTTGGAGACGGCCCTGTGCTAACCATCCCCCAAAAACTTTTTGAGAAACTTTTAATTTATTTCCACCTGTCCCCAAAACCCCTACCCCAAAAACTTGGTACGTGGCTTATTAAAAGGAAAAAGGGGTTTGGCAACTTTTTCCTTTGGGGGCGCGGTCTTTGGAAAAAAAATTTGGGAAATGACCCGGAAGGCCACCTAAAACGGAAATGGCGAGGAGTTCTAATTCCGAGCCAAAGGGCCCTTTACTCAGGCTCGGATGCTCTTCCAAAAATCCCTTTCCCCAAAGGGACAACTTTTTTTGATACCAAAAACCTCACCCAAAAGTTTAATACCGAAAAGGGACGTAATCTAAAACAAACGACCTTTTGAGTTTTTCGGAGGAGAAATACTAAACATGTGCCCGGGAAAGGGTTTCCCAAAAGGTCTATAAGGGTAAAGGGGAAGAAAAAAAACATGATCTTTAAATACCTTCTACGGTTTTAAAAAGTCCCCCCGTTTCCCCCATCGGGAATGGGGCCCCCCAGTCTCAAAAGATAAAACCCTTTTTTCAAACCCCCAAATGCATTTCTATGAGGGCTTACGGGTTTTGGGGGAAAGGAAATTTTTTTTTTGTAAATTCCCCCCCTCGTTTGTATTCGTCCCCGGCTTTGGGGGGCCCCTTCCCCACGCTGCGGGTAGGGTCAACTCCCTATTGTTTCCCCCTGCCGTTTTTGGATCACCCACCCGATTTTCCCGACGTTTTGGGGATTTTACAATTTAAAAAAAACACCTTTTTTTGGGCCCAACCCCCAAATTTATCGGCCCTTGGGGAAGCCCAGAAGAGAACTTTCTCACAGAAAAAGTTTTTCCTTGACCCAAACCCGGGGCCATTTTTGAAGTAAAGGCTCCCGGGGGGAAATTTTTCCCATTAGGGTTTTTCCCCATTAGGGCAATATCTCGGAAACCCAAAAATGCATGGGACATCTGAAAAGGGTACTTAGGCCCCGGGAGGGAAACGCCATTTTTAAAAACCCCCCGCGAAAACCCCTTTTGGGTTTGGGGTACATTGTTGCACGTGTATCTGGACTTCTATACTACTATCGATGTGGGGGTTTGACGACTAAATATACGCCCCAAATGTGTCCCCTTTTAAGAAAAAAAAATAATATGAAGCATTTTGTTTAGATTAAATTATTATAAAAATCCAATTATCGAAAAAAATCATATTTTTTTCAATTTTTTTTATTTTTAAAGACTTGTACTTTTTTTAGTGAAAAAACCGGGTATTTTTTTCCCAAAATTAAATGCTTGTGCTACCCCCCGTTTTCTGCCCAAATAAAAAAACTCAAAAACAAAAACATATCATCCACCAAGTTACACAAAAAAAAATTTTAAAAGGCATGCACTTTCCACAAACCAAAAATTGTCATTGGTTTTTTCCCCGCCGAAAATAAAACCCAAAAACCCAGTCCCCGGGGGGGGGGGGGAAAGTGACGTCAGTTTTATTCTATATCTATTTTCTTTTCTCTTCTAAATTTTTGTTGCGGTGACCTAATTAATTTCTGAGGGGGGGGGGGGGGGGGGGGGGGGGGGGGGGGGGGGGGGCTTAAAAAACAAAAAAGTAAACATGTTAAGGGGCCCACATAAAAACCCCTATTATAGATTGTATTGTGGCGCCATCTAACATTTTCACTAAATTTGGGTAGATTTATGCCCTAGGGAAAGCGGGGGCCTTTTGGGGTTTCGGAGAAATCTACGGGTTTTGTTTGGGTTTTTTTTTCTTTCAGCTGGTTTTGGCCCGGGTTGCCCGAGGCAAAACGGGCGAAGATTGAACCTGAGCCCGGAACGTCCCATCCTGTGCACAAGAAGCGCCACTCTCTGCATTTAAAAAGGGGGGCGGGAAACCAGTTTTTGGGAAAGACATTGTGTGAGCACCCGCATTTTAAAAACTTTTTAATCCAATTCAAAAACCCCTAGTCCAAGAAGGCGCATTTTAATTTCCCTAAATTCCAATATTAAACCCAAAAGGGCTTGTGGGATCAGTTTTTCACTCAAAAAAAAACACCTAGTTTAACCTTTGACCAGGGGGCAGCTAGAAGTTTTTCCCAGTTGTTTCTGGCGTGGGGTTTGCAAACGGCGTCACCCAGGGAAGAACGGGGTTCCCCTTTTCAAGGGTTCTAGGGATGAAAAATGTTTTTTTTTTCCCACCCGTTTTTAAAAAATTCTAAACCCCCGTCGTAAACCCGTGAAAACGTTGTTTTGGGGCTTTTTGAACTTCGGGCAGTAAAAAAAAAAGAGATGCTGGACAGCTCGAAATGATGGAAAAATTTTTGGTTTTCCCCTACCGGGGATTTTTTTTTTTGCACTGAGGCTCACTACCCACTTCCCCTTTGCTATAAAAACTAAAACCGGCCCCAAAAAAACCTAAAGAAAAAACTAAACCTTTTGAAGAAAATATCGGAAAAATAAATGATACTTTTTATTTTTCAATTTCTTCGCACTAAAAATTTTTTCTTAAAACCCAGGATTTTTCCAAATAGTTTTTTTTTTGAAAACAGATATCCGGGTCTTCAGATACATTTTCATTTGATTTCGTGCCCCAATTAAAGAAAATTTTTCGGGGGGGGGGGGCACATTCAAGGATTTGGGGAAAAATCGCTCATCTTTTTCCCAAATGTGAAAAAACCGTGTATCCTTGATGCCCGATAACTGACAAAGCGAGGATTCCCTCAGAGTGCGAAAACCTGAAAGCGGAAGTGAAAGCATTTGAACAACGGACGTTTAAAAGAAACATTGTGCGGCGCTACTTCCTGCAACCAGATCAAAAAATGCTCATTAAAATGAACGTTGGCCCCCCCTCACCCACAAAATCCTCCAAATTACGTGAAATACCAGTTCTCTTCGTGTATTTCTGCATACTTTGATTTTGGGAGGGGGGGTTTTTCCCTCTGCGCGTCCCCGAAAACCGGGGAAATGGTCGGGGCTCAGATATCACCCAATGTTTAAACCCGGGTCCCCATCAAAAACTTTCGAAGCTTCCTATTTCCGTGGGTCTGAAAACGCTCCCCCCGGTAAAAAACAGAGGTCATCAAAATTTAAATCGTTGGGGCCACGGATTTTCGTCCCCAGTTCTGGAAGAAAAAAAGAGACGCCCCTAAAGCATAGACAAATTAGCAAGTGTGGAGAAAGATAAAAGTACCCCCTTCCTTTACAGTGCACCCTTCCCGGTTCCCCACTTTTATTAACAGTCGATAACTCCAGGCTTTGGGGAAAACGCTGAGTGGTGCGGAACATCGAAACGCGTCAACGGTATCATCCCTCCAAACCCAAATCGCAGTCGTTTTGGGCCCCCCCCCCACCCTCCATCGGGAGTTCCAAAGCAAAAAAAAGCGTCTATCCCGTTTTATCCAGCGATTTAAATTCCAAAATACAGCGTTGGGAAAAAGAGAGGGGCCCCCAACCCGCAAAAAACCCCGGGCCCGCAGATTTTTTTTTCTGCACCCCTTGCGGCGCAACATCCCTTTTCGCAACCCGAAATCACCCTAAAGGGGTTATGACTCGCAAAGCTGGAAACCCTTCAACCGACAAAACAATTTTGTGGACTGTTTTAAAATCAAAGACTAGAAAATCCCTTTTTCAGGGGACGGAAGATGTATTTTGGGGACCCCCCGACTAAAAACCGGGGGGCCCCCGCCCCAGATATGGCAAAAAGTTGGGAAAAAATCCCTCAGGAAACTCTGAACATCATTTTCCCTCACTTCGGGGTTGGCGATAACCGGTGGGGTTTTAAAAAGGGCCTTTTTTCTAAGGCGACCCAATAAACATGGGAAAATGTCCCATCGAAAATGGAAGAATCGTTTCTCCCTTGATGGGGGGAATTTCCATACCATCTGTAAAAACCAATGTCGAGCATTGGGAAAATGTTTGGAGATGCGGGCCCTTTTGGTGTAGCTGTTTTAATTCCCGGGGTAATCCCCTGAAAGGGTTCCCCTCCCAGGTTCTGGAAGGCGCAAAAACAACCCTGCTGTGCGACTCAACAAATTTTGTACGGGCCCCTAATGCGCATCATTTGGAAGGGGTTCCAAAGGGGTGGATAGAAAAAAATAACCCGACAAGGGGCCCCAGATTCGAAGCACTGACCCAAATTCGCAGCATCAAAAAGGGGGATGTTTTGGGCCCCGAGACTCTTTGCTGCTGCCCCTCGATGAAAGGTTTTATGGTTTCAGAGCTTTGACATGTTCGGGGAAATCCTACATTTTCTGCGAACCAAAAAATGGGGAAAACCCGGGTCGCTTTTGGATGAAATTTTTATTGTATGGTAGGACCCTGCTGGGGTTGATTCGTGCGGATAAAAAGGGAAATGGGTTTCTTTTCCCTTTGGCCCTTTGGGCCCAAAAGTGGGTCCCTTGGTGGTTTTTTTCAATGGGAAAAAAAGGGGAACTATTGGCTAATGCTAAAACCCCGTGGTTTTTTTCCCCTTTGCCCAACCCCCGAATAAAGCCAACCCCTTCCCTAAAAAATGCCCCGAGTTTTTACAGGCCTTTTAATCAAGGCTACTTCTCCCCTCAGCTTAGGGGCCAGGGAACCTTTGCCAAATCGCTGTTGGCCCGCAACAGAAAAAACTCAACAAATACGCAAACCTGGGAAAAACAAAGAGGTTTTTTTGTCTTCGGGAAAAAGGGGGTGTGGGGCACGATCTATCCCAAACTGCAGACCAAACGGGCTGCTGCCTGAGGCAAAATACAGAAACATCCTTGTGAAAGGAACGACACATCTCACGCCCAAACCCCTGACTTGTCCCACTTTTCCCCTCAAACGTGATGAATCGGGGGTCAAAAGCTTCTGTATCTACTGGAAAATGATTTACCCAATCCATTCGCCGATGATCCCCTCCCTGTCCCTTTTCAGTAAAACTACCGGAGGGGGGGCCTTTGGGGGGGGGCGTTTTCCCAATGACCTACTCAACGCCCTGCAAAAGGGGGAAGCGGGGTTATCAAAAACTTCCCCCAAAAGTCCCTTAAAAAGGGAAAAGGGTTTTATGCACATGAAAAAGCTAAACTTGAAGAAATTTTTTGGGAAATCAACAGAAAGTTTGAAGGCCCCAAAAAAGGGATCGTCCTGAAGCTGACAGCAACTGTTTTTTCCCCCAAAGATACTCCGCCCAAAAACGGAAAATCGACAATGCAAATTTTTCCCCTTTGGGCACCCCAGGGGCCGGTTTTCCATGGTCTTTTTTGGGAAAAGGGTTTTATGGGTCAATAAAAAAAAAAAACAAAGTTCACTTGGCGAAAAAACATGGAAGGTCCTTTTTGGAACCAGCCCCATAACGTTGACAAGCGAAAACCAACCCAAAAATTGATGCGATGGCTCTCATAAAAAAAGGGTGCAAAGGGGAGAAAAGACAAAAAAAAAAAATTTTTGAAAAACCCATCTGAAACCCCATCCTTGCTGCAAGGGGGCTTCACGCTGGTCAAGGGGGAGTGAGCGCAAACGATTTTTTCTTTGACCCTCAAAAGAAGAAACCATCAAAACACTGAGGGGTGGGGAAACCCCGGGTTTAAAGAAGGGATCAATTTTTAGGGGAGATCAACCCCCCACACAAAAACATGAAATGGCGGCGGGCTCCCTTTCTTGGGAGCCAACAAAGGAGAAAATGGTTGTGGTTTTTTGGCGGGTTGGAAACAGAAACAAATCGCGAAAAGCTAGGAACGAACACTGTAAGGGGCACCTGGGTGAAAATGTTTGGTTTCTGACCCCCGAAAAAGGTGGGAAAAATTTGGGGCAAACACTCGAAAGTACCACGGGAAGCAGACACCCCCTTTTGTTTTTTTCCACGCAAAAACACGCCCCCTAAAAAACTACAAAAACCCAACATCTTAAATGGCAATGACAAACCACGTTCTGATCATCATTTTTCATCTCGCAGAAAAACCCGATAAATCAGCTCTTTCCAAAAAGAGGAAAAAGGTTCGGGGTTTAGAAAGATTGACCGGGGTTTTTAAAATTTGGGTGCGGTATTGGGGTCTGGGGTTTATGGTGCAAATTTGCCAGGGCTTCATTTCTTTGGGGGGGTGTGGACCTGTTAGTGCTTTTTGGGGTAGCCAAAAAGATAAAAGGGTTTGAAGCTTGTGGCCCCAAACGAATGATCTGTATCTTCAAGCATTCCCCAGATCTGGGATCTTTTGTGGAATGTCCCAAAAAAGGGCGTCTTTTAGCAAAATTTTAAAACCCCTTTACGTGTCATGTTTCCCCCAGGAACACAAGATCGTCGGTGCTAAAATTCCACTCCGTTTTTCCATGTTCTGTCAAAGAAGGGGCCCGATCGAATCTGGACAAATTTCCGCCCCCTTTTGAAAACTCCTTGATGCAGCATACGCTTTTTTGGGGCCCCCCCTTTTAGGGGGGCTTTTCCCCCCCCGCGCCCGCCCTTGAAAAACCTGCCAAGAAAGTCCCAGCACCCCAGCCCGGACATGGCTGGGAAACTCATGATGGCGGTTTTGGGTCAAAAAAACCCCAAAAGATTGCGGGTCTACCCGCTCCAGATGTCGTCTTGAAACTCTTTTTCAGGGACATGCAAAGGACGGGGGGGTCGAACCGTCAATTGCCCTCATACTGAATGGTTTTAATGCAAATGGGTTTTTGTAAAACTCAGGGATGCCCAACATGGGGGCAGGGGGGAAAGCTTTGTGGCTCGGATGCCCAAAGCCTGATGGGAACCCCGATGATTACTTTTTTTGTTCATGTATATTGTTACAATGTTGTTCTCTATTTATAAAGGGAGGCCAATTTCCTGAAAATCTTTATGACAAAAAAATGGTTTTTGCAAAAAGTAAAATTTTGGGAAAATCATACCGGGGTTATTTGAATAAAACATGACATGTTTAAAGAATACCTCCGCTTGCTTTTGGGAAAATCTCGTATGGTGTTAAAATCAGCTTTCCCTACGGGCTTTCCAAACTCTAGTAATGAATAAATTAAAATTTAATTTTGGGGGCCCTTTTGGGAAAAACCAAGATGGCCCCCCAAAGTGCAGATTTCCAAATTAAAATTTTCCGCCCCCCCCTTTTTTTATAATCGTATGGTGTTTAAAAACCTCTCCGTACGAAAATTCCTAACTTGCCTTTATCGTCCGAATAGATAATGCCCGGCCCGGGGTTTAATCTTTTTTTGCCCCTTTTTTTACTATATTTGTTGAAAAATCTTTGGGGGATTATGTTTTTAAATTTTTGAGGGTTTTTTTATAGACCGATAAAAGGTGTAGCAAAAAGCATTTTTTTGGGAAAAAACCCCAACCCCGTGTTGTTTTTTCACTAAAAAAAATTTCAAGTCTTTAAAAATAAAATTGAAAAAAAATTTTGATTTTTTTTTTGATAATTGATTTTTATAAAAATTAATCTTTAACAAAATTTCCCTTTATATTTTTTTTTTTTAGGGCGGTACAAAAATTGGACTTAAAATTTTGTCCCTCAACCGCACCAAACGTAGCTAGGGATAAAGTCCCGATCACTGCAACAAAATTACCCCCCCAAATGGGGGATTTTCGAGCTGGGTGGTTTCAAAATGGGTCCATCCGGGCACTAAACTACCGTTCCCCCAGGGGTCCTCACACCTTTTTCTGACACTTGAGAAAATTTGGGCTAATGGAAAAACTAATGAGAAAATTCTCCCCCCGCCGGAGCCTTACTTTTGGTTGGCTCAAGGGCTAAAACAGGCGGGGGTGGGAAACAGGACCTACGCATCCGGATGGCTGCTGCCTTCACCTACGCTCCTAATCAGCCTGCTGCAGTTCCACCACCCCATTCTTTAAACCTAATCATAATCCCAGTGAAAAATAATTCTCGCTATTGACCTGCGATTCTGTGGGGGTCGCTGACCCTCTCTAAAGAGCCTCCAACCCCCTCTGTGTAGTGATGCCGCACCGGGAAAAAAAGACAATAGGACTCCTCCCCCAAAGGCTCTCCAAAAAACCCCTCCTAATAAAAAGTCTCAGAAGCGAAATTTGCAGTTCCAATGAGTCCTTAAAATCATGGGGGTCCTCCGGCTAAAAATATAATTGCTGGCAGGGAGGATACTTCGTAAAAAATTAAAACCCCTGATAGGTGTGGGATACTGATGTACTCCTAATACATCCCCCGTTAAACCCCCCGAAGCGGCAGGACACAGCTAAAAAACACGCTGATGGGGAAAGTGTCTCACAACCCATGGACACACAAATATTGTGGCCAGCGATACCAATTTTAAACCCCCGTCGGAGCTTCGTAAACCCAAAAGGTAAATCTTTGTCAGTAAATCGGGATCTTTGGTGGGAATACGGTCCCCTTTTACTGCCCGGGGCCTTGTATGAGAACCCCAATTTCACCCCGGTGTACCAACCGCCCAAACAACCCCTAAAAAATAATGAAAAGTAGTTTACCCCTCTTCTCAAAAAACAAAAAAATGTTGGGGGTTTCAAAAAGCGCAGCGTCAAAGCCGAAAGGCTTC
>JACEEZ010017651.1:12500-15000 GCA_016584305.1 Chionoecetes opilio
CCACACGAATATAGCTCAGGCCCTGTATGTTCGTCTCCTCCGTGGTGCAGTGGTTAGCGTACCTGGCTACGAATCTGCGAGCCCTGGTTCGATCCCCGGCCAGGGCAAGTCGGTGACCAGCCTGCCCAGCTGTTCTTCCTTCCTTTCGGGGTTGATAAATGGGTATCTGGGGTAACCTGGGGAAGGTAACTGTGGTAACCCGGGAGTCACACTAGCCCTGTGTCCCGGGGTAACGGGTCCTCACACACTCAGAAATAAGGGGTATATTAAGGGTCGAATTGTTACATCGCACCATCACTACCCTTTTTAAACCCTATGTCCAGGCTGGAGGGTAGATGCTGCCGATTATACCCTTCATCTACCCTTTATCTACCCTTTTTAGACGAGAGGGTTGGAAAAGGGTATATATGCGTCGATCCGAAAGGGTATATTTGTAAGGGTAGAAAAAGGGTAGCAGTATTTCATCAATACAAACACTCTTTTTCTACCCTTCTTTTCTAAGAGTGCACCCACCACAGGCTCTAAGGGCTAATGCCACGGAGATGAGCACCGAATGCCACGCGCAGCATAGCGTATGCTCCCATCTTTACCTTTACCTGCATGTTACAACTAGGTAATACAACTAGGTAAATGCACGAGGCTAGTGATACAATTTCAATAAACAAATATGTCTTACCTTATTATGAAGATGTCTATGGATGTATAATGCGTGTTAGTGGAGTATGCGTCAGAGCTGGCGAAGATGGTGTCGGTATTGTATGCGAAACAGTGACGGTAAAACTAGGTGAATGAATACTTTGCCTTGATTCATGTGTGTCAGTATTTCCTGTGGCAAGTAGGAAACTTTAGGGTATTTCCTGTGGCAAGTAGGTCTCGTTAGTCATCACTTTTTTTTCTTATTCTGAGTCATCACTAAACAGTAATCAGTGCAGGCACATCAGGGCACTCGTCCCGCCACAGTCACAAAGCGCAGGTGACTTTTTGGTACACACTAATTTCAGTTTCACGTGTTTATCCTCTGTCCATGCTTGTGTTATTTACTTACAACTTTTGAGTCTTTCTCTTGCATCCAATTAACCTGTTTTCCATGGTGTTAACTTGAATCATCTATCACTTTAGGACACTCAAAAGTTCATTCACCAATCATACATATATAGTGCAAACTCGCACCTGAGATGAGGTCAGTTATTGAGAAGTGTTTTTCAAAGGGAGAGTTCCCTATGATCCGTAAATCGCTTTGTAGTAAGCTAAAGTGGTCTTGCTAAATTCACATGGTATGCATTTTAGTACTGTGATTATAATACCAACATTCACAGTGAATCGGATAAAAAAAATCCACATTTTGGAACCACACCTAGTTTAAGAAAAGTAAGTAATTTTTTTCTATTATCTTTTCATACCGCAATCCAATAAAGGTACAGTGATGCAAACTTGTTAATATATGTAGCCTTAGGGCTCAATCATCGATTACCAAGGCATATATAAAATGATCTGGCACTTGGTTCCCCTTTATAAAGATTTAAGTCGATCGAGGCATCGAGTCCCGTAAACCGAAGGGACAGTTCAGAAAGGTAGGGCAATCAGAGCGCGCAGGACCCTTCACCACACGCGAGGCGGAACTGCAGGCCGGGCAGGCTTCCGCCTTCCTTCTTCCGCCTGTACTTCCGAATAGTTAAAGTCTGCCAGATTCTCCATAATGCATCAGTATGTGATTATTTCATAATGTCAATTGAAAATAACGCATAACACTTATATATTGCAACTTCCCTATGGCTGGCTGGCCACGCCCACGATATGGGTATATAAACTATCTCCATTATGGGCATTTAAATTTAAGCAGAAGCAAAAATAACTCTGCCATTTGAGACCCTACGCCAGACGGTGCTGCCACAGAGTGTAATTCAATGTCCAAGATTTAAAAAATATTTTAATGATATGCCATAGCGAGTTTTCCCTTTGAATCAGAATATAGCTATTGTGTGGCGTTATCAAAGGGACTTGCCTGGCGCGCTACAAAGCGTCTAGAGTCTAGACTTTTAAGCTACACGTGAAGCGTCACTTAAGGAAGAGTGATTCGTGTCATTAAGCATGGTACTTCAATGTTCTTGCCTTGCACCGATGCAAGGTGTGCTGGGGTCAGAGAAGTCTAAGTAACTCTGCCGTGATGACGTATAACACACAATGATTCATTTACACACTACATAGACCTCTCTCCCTAATTTCCAGGAATTACCCAGGGTCATATAGTATGGAATTACCGAACTCCCATCAATCACCGAGCTCACGGTCTGCTACCGCTTCGAAACGGATGTAAGTCGTATGTTAAGTTGTTAACTTCTCAAGGATGTATTTTGAACATTATGAAATCTAGATTAAAATGTACTGAAGATAACATGAGACAATGAGTAATAACAGAGTATCTTCTGAAAGTGCATTAAACTTTTGTTTATCCTACGCCCGGCAGTTAATGTCTTGCGGGGGAGGCGGCATGAGCGCAGCT
>JACEEZ010017651.1:17500-52500 GCA_016584305.1 Chionoecetes opilio
GACGCAAATATACCCTTTTCCAACCCTCTCGTCTAAAAAGGGTAGATAAAGGGTAGATGAAGGGTATAATCGGCAGCATCTACCCTCCAGCCTGGACATAGGGTTTAAAAAGGGTAGTGATGGTGCGATGTAACAATTCTACCCTTAATATACCCCTTATTTCTGAGAGTGTAGTCTTATGCTATGTTAAGCTATTAGGAAAAAATACAGTCCGTGATGGTTTGACGTGTATTTAAATGTGTTGGTATGTATTTGTGCTTATCAATGTAGTAAGTATTATGGACTTAGGTTACTATGTTAAGATGACACGCAGACAAATAAGAGGCCGTGCAGTGACGTGAACCCATGATTTATATGCCATTAATCATCCCTGAGACACAAAATTACGTTCTAAGCTGTATAGGTCAGCTGTCCAATATATTAAATGAAAATCCTTCATCAAATTAGCACGTAAATAATCCACATGTATTCTGACATGTTGAACGAAAGCGTAAATAGTAAAAACCACGTTGAAATAAACTTTTCTACTTACATGAAAACCGGCCAAATGTTATGGTAATCTACAAAGTTTAGGCTAAAAAAGTTCACTAATAGCAGCAGGTTTCCAGACAGAGGATAGTCGAGTAAAGGAGTTTATGCCGATTAGTCCTGAAAGTTAAGCTTGAATACTGTTGAATAAGCTTTGATATGCCGCTTGCCCTCATTCTTGGTACAATCTGACTGCTAACGAGGCTTATCTGGTAATCTCTCTCTCTCTCTCTCTCTCTCTCTCTCTCTCTCTCTCTCTCTCTCTCTCTCTCTCTCTCTCTCTCTCTCTCTCTCTCTCTCTCTCTTTCTCTCTCTCAACCCTCATACATACCAATTATGTTATACCCGTTGTATACAAAAAGCAAATTAAGCATCTCTATCACGCTGTTCGAGAGAGGAGAGAGAGAGAGAGAGAGAGAGAGAGAGAGAGAGAGAGAGAGAGAGAGAGAGAGAGAGAGGAGAGAGAGAGAGAGAGTAAAAAATCTTGCGTGTCATGAGTCGTTCAAGCAGCCGCGGGTTGCTTGCCTGAGGTGACCCTGATGAGAAGTGAGAGGGAGGAGGAGGAGGAGGGGAGAAAGGAGGAAGAGGAGGGGAGAGATGAGGAAGAGGAGGGGAGAGAGGAGGAGGAGGAGGGAAGAGAGGAGGAAGAGGAGGGGAGAGAGGAGGAAAAGGAGGGGAGAGAGGAGGAAGAGGAGGGGAGAGAGGAGGAGGAGGAGGGGAGAGAGGAGGGCAGAAAGGAGGATATAGACTTGTGTGGAGAAACAGGGTTGAGGAAAGGATGTGGGAGGATAGTGGAAAGGAGGAGAGTTAGGGAGTGGTGAGAAGAAGCATATTAACTGTGGCAGAGGAGGCGGAGGATTACAAGGGATTACAAAGGAAACACAAACAGCAACAGACCAATAGGTTCTTACAAGGCTGTTTGCTTTAGCTACACTACACTAACTAGATAATAAGAGAGAAAGGATAGGAAAGTAGAAGGCTCCTCATGACACGTAGAGGAGGAATACAAAGGAATACAAAGGAAACACAAACAGCAACAGACCGATAGGTCCTTACAAGACTGTTTGCTTTAACTACACTACACTAACTAGATAATAAGAGAGAAAGGATAGGAAGTAGAAGGCTCCTAGAAGTAGAAGGAAGGAGGAGGAGGGGGAGGAGGAGGAGGAGGTGGGGAGGAGGAGGAGAGGAGGAGGAGGAGGAGGAGGAGGAGAGGGAGGAGGAGAAGGAGGAGGAGGAGGAGGGATAAAAGGAGGAAGAGTAAGGGAGGAGAGGCTGGTAAGATAAAATGGAATATATAAAACAAGGAAGGTGTGTGTGTGTATATGTACGCACACACACACACACACACACACACACACACACACACACACACACACCACACACACACACACACACACACACACACACACACACACACACACACACGCAGACGATAAATATTGTCAAAGAACCTTCAACCATTTTAAGATAAACAAATAAATAATACAAGTATATGATGAAAATCCAGTATTAGTTTTACAATCAATCAAAATTCCGTTTGTTTTCATTCTGTCTATTTAGTATTTACCTCAAACATCTATTTCCGTGTTGTTGTATTTTCTTTTCAATATATTTTTATTATTTTTACTCTCTCTCTCTCTCTCTCTCTCTCTCTCTCTCTCTCTCTCTCTCTCTCTCTCTCTCTCTCTCTCTCTCTCTCTCTCTCTCTCTAAGCCTCTCTGAGTGGCCCTGAGTAGAAGTAGTGGTGATCGTGGTGGTGGTGGTGGTGGTGTTGGTGGTCAAAAGAACTCAGACGTTCAAGGGCAGCTGGTTCCCTTCGCTTACCTCTCCACGCCCTTCTCCAAACCCCACAATATATACGTCCCCCTTCTTACCTCTCTCCCTCTCCCTCTATTCTGGTACCCTATACTCCCCTTTATCGTCCTCCTTCTCACCTCTCTCTCATTCTGGCACCCTCCTTTCCACTCTATCATTGCTTCTACTATTTTTCTACTTTTCCCCGTACTTTTTCACCTTTTCTCCCTACTTTTTCCTACTTTTTCACCTTTTCTCCCTACTTTTTTCTACTTTTTACCTTTTTCCCCCTACTTTTTCACCTTTTCCCACTAATTTCTCCTACTTTTTATCTTTTTCCCCCTACTTTTTCTACTTTTTACCTTTTTCCCCCTACTTTTTCCTACTTTTTCACCTTTTCCCCCTAATTTCTCCTACTTTTTCACCTTTTCACCCTACTTTTTCCTACTTTTCACCTTTTTCCCCCTACTTTTCCAACTTTTTCACCTTTTCCCCCTACTTTTTCCTACTTTTTCACCTTTTCCCTCTACTTTTTACCTTTTCCCCTACTTTTTTCTACTTTTTCACCTTTTCCCCTACTTTTCCTACTTTTTCCTCTATTTATCAATACCCCCACTTTATCTTTGCTTCATATACACTCATTTCATTTCTGTGACATCATTTACTGCCATCCCTCTTTTCCGTCTATAAATGAATAGAAGAATAGATAAATAGTGTAAGTTCCGTTTTCCTCTCTGTAGCGTCCTCCTCCTTCCTCGAAATGGTCTTAATGCGACCCTGATTTGCACACAATGCAAGTGAGGTCAAGTGTTATATGTTTGAATTCCTTGAAGACTCGTGTGTTGTGTGTGTGTGTGTGTGTGTGTGTTGTGTGTGTGTGTGTGTGTGTGTGTGTGTGTGTGTGTGTGTGTTGTGTGTGTGTGTGTGTGTGTGTGTTGTGTGTTGTGTGTGTGTGTGTGTTGTGTGTGTGTGTGTGTTTTGTTTGTGTGGTGTGTGCATAGTGTGTGTGTGTGTGTGTGTGTTGTGTTGTTGTTGTTGTTTGTGTGTGTTGTGTGTGTTGTGTGTGTGTGTGTGTGTGTGTGGTGTGTGTGTGTGTGTGTGTGTGTGTGTGTGTGTGTGTGTGTGTGTGTTGTGTGTGTGTGTGTGTGTGTGTGTGTGTGTGTGTGTGTGTGTGTGTGTGTGTGTGTGTGTGTGTGTGTGTGTGTGTGGCTGAATGAGAATGCAAATGATCTCTCTCTTTCTCTCTTTCTTTCTCTCTCTGTTTCACCTTGAACAAAATGCCAACATCACTCATTGGTCTGCTCAAGTCCTTCAACAGGCCAATCACAAGAGACTGCCTTCATTCCTGCCCTGTGATTGGCTGGATACAGATACGTTACGTGCTGGGTCAGCCTCTGTTTTTAGACCAGATTTAAATGAATGAACTGCCATATTCTCTCTCTCTCTCTCTCTCTCTCTCTCTCTCTCTCTCTCTCTCTCTCTCTCTCTCTCTCTCTCTCTCTCTCTCTCTCTCTCTCTCTCTCTCTCTCTCTCTCTCTCTCTCTCTCTCCATCTAGTAACATAGATAAACATACAAAAAGTCTGCTTTATTCCTTCATTTGTTGTGATTTTTCTATCCATGATTCACATCGTTCATTATTTCATTCATATATTTATTCATAAGCGTAAATCTGGGTGTCTATATAAGAGAGAGAGAGAGAGAGAGAGAGAGAGAGAGAGAGAGAGAGAGAGAGAGAGAGAGAGAGAGAGAGAGAGAGAGAGAGAGAGAGAGACAGAGAAAGAGGAGAGATACAAACCTAAGATAGCAAATTCTTTATAGCTTCCCCATTCCGTTAATGTAATGGAGATGAGACGGATGCAATGGTGGGGAAAATGGAAGGAGGAAAACTGAGAAATTAATGAGATCTATTTGTCTGCTCCTCTTCTTCATTCTCGTTTTCTTGAACTTCCCTCTTTCTACTTCTATCTCCTCCGCTAATCTTATTCTATATCTCTATTTTTTTTGTTCTTTATCTATCTTCACCCATAATATTTTCTACCTCCTAACGTTTCTCAGGTGCACCCTTCTTCTTGTCTTCTTTTTTCCTTTTTTTCTCTTATTATTATTATTATTATTATTATTATTATTATTATTGTTCATCTTCGTTTTCAGCATCTTTTTCTCATCAGCAGCAGCAGCTTCACCATAATCATTATCTTCTTCTTCCTCTTCTTATGGACCAACAACTGGAATGCTGCCAGTTTACTTCTTACATTATTATACTTAAGTTTTTTCTCCTAGTTTCCTAATTCAGTGGAACCGAGGCCGTTCTCTCTCTCTTTCTCTCTCTCTCTCTCTCTCTCTCTCTCTCTCTCTCTCTCTCTCTCTCTCCTCTCTCTCTCTCTCTCTCTGCTCCTTCGCCACACATCCGTATAGCCACGCTCATCGCTAGTTCTTCATCCTTTCTACAATTATCCTTTTATTTCCGATGTTCTCCTTCACTGTTTCTTCTACGTAAGTCCTATATTCATTTCAAGTATGTTCGCATTTTTTCTGATATCAAATGGTTAATTCTCTTATCAATTTTATTTGACGTGGCAAACGTATTGTTTATTCTTGAGCACGCTTTTTTGTCTCTTTCTGTATTGGTTGTTCTTTTACATTTCCCCTTTTCAGTATATATATATATATATATATATATATTATATATATATTATATTATATATTATATATATATATATATATATATATCAAGTATAGGCGTCCAGCCTCTGGCCCCTTTGCTTTTGGCTCAGTTCTTGCGGCTGGAACTTGGCAGCGAGCCACGTTCCAGCCAATTAACTCATTACGCTAATTACTCATTAAGGGCTTGTTCTACGCAAAACGTTTGTTTCACAGACCCCCATTGATTTTGACAGCACTACTTACATGTAAATTTTACCTCAATCCGACAACATTCGCGAATGTGAAAGTGAATAACTACTCCTAAGAGTAGTTATTCACTTTTTGGCTTAAACTTGGTTCCACTCCCCTTACGCGAATGGGTCTTATGGTAAGTAGCAGCTCGCTTCGCTCGTTGCCAATAATTGGCAGCGAGCGAAGCGAGCTGCTTCTTACCATAAGACCCGTGGAACCAAGTTTAAGCCAAAAAGTGAATAACTACTCCTAAATATTGTCGGATTGAGCTGAAATTTGACATGCAAGTAGTGCTGTCAAAAGCAATGGGGGTCTGTGCAACAAACTTTTTGCGTAAAACAAGCCCTTAATGAGTAATTAGCGTAATGATTTAAATATTGTTGGCTTGAGCTGAATTTGACATGCATGTAGTGCTGTCAAAATCAATGGGGGTCTGTGAAACAAATTTTTTGCGTAGAATAAGCCCTTAATGAGTAATTAGCGTAATGATTTAATTAGAGCTAAATAAACTTCGGTTTTACAATAACTTCTGTTGCTTGTTGTAGACTTCTGTAACTTCTGTAGACTAGGTATTTTAAAAGCACTTTGAGCTCGCTGCCACGTTCCAGCCGCAAGAACTGAGCCAAAAGCAAAGGGGCCAGAGGCTGGACACCTATACTTGATATACACACACTATATATATATATATATATATATATATATATATATATATATATATATATATATATATATATATATATATATATATATATATATATATATGCCTTCACCACGAATGAAGACTTTTCTTTCCACACTTTCCCACAGAGTGCAATAATTTCTAAGTCCTTCCATTCATTTTCCACTTTTTGAGGATGTGGAAATTTTTTATTTTTTCAAACATCCAAACACACCAATTATTTTTAACGTATGTTTACGTTGGTGTGTTTGACTCCCTCCCTCCACCCACCCAGCCAGCATTCCAGCCCCTCCACTCCCCACCTGCCTCCCCTGCCTCCCCCCTCCAACACCAATCCACCTGCCTCAGAGCTGCCCACCTGACCACACACTCCACCCGCATCACATCACTTACACCCGAACCTCACACACCACTATCCGTCACCCCTTCACCCCAACCCTCCCCTCAACCACACCAACCCCGCCAGTCACCCCCCTCCCCCCCCCGCCCACCTGGCCTCCCGTCTATCATAGGACTTATGACGCAAACTTGATCCGCAGTCCAATTAATTATTATGCACAGATAGAATTCACTATAGGCAAGGGAATAAGAATCTGCTGGTAAAAACTTGTTCGTCTCTTCTGTTTTATGTTCTTGGTTTGTGTGCCGTCAATAATGCTTAACTGTCATTATTGGCATACAGCATCATCATTATCATCATCATTATCATCATAGTTATCATCATCATCATTATTGTTAGCTTTATAATCGTCCTCACACATTTTTTTTTTTACATTCAGAGTTTTTCCTTTTAAGATTTTGAGTGCAGTTAAATATAGTTCACTTATCTAAGAAACACATTTTCTCCGAAGTATTGATTATGTACGCTTGCCCTGAACGTACTATCAACGCTCAGGCAATCAAAGGGTGCACCAGTAATAGCATCAGCATCAACAACTGCTAATTACACGAGCCACAGGTGGAGATAATGCAGGTAAACACAGGTAAGGCCCCCTAATGAGGTACATGCATGTTACCTGAGGATGAAATAAATTCAAAATGGCGATATAATTCCTATCATGATGATGTTTGTGAGCAATTAAGACACACAACTCAGCGGAGAGGGTTTATGTTTGCATCAAAATGCTGCTTTTTATAGCCATTGAAAATACCATTGAAATAAAAACTGCTTGCATGCAAAACAGTAGGAGTGATTATATTAAGTCTTTCACAATGTGTTGTGTAAAACTGTGACCATATATACATATCTGTAGGAAACTATTTGTAGTATACTGTGTGTGTGTGTGTGTGTGTGTGTGTGTGTGTGTGTGTGTGTGTGTGTGTGTGTGTGTGTGTGTGTGTGTGTAGTATGTTATGGTGAGGAGAACTGTAAGCTGTAATCTGCATGTTGCTGTTGTTGTTGTTGTTGTTTCTGCTGCTACTGCTGCTGACACTGTTGTTGTTATTGCTATTAGAGCAACACAAGAGTTCCTCACGATGAAAGAAACAAAATATTATAGTAAAGCTGCGCATGTGTCATTTAAGGGATTCACATTGGGGGTAGTCGTGATTTATGTTCTTCCTGCTTCTTCTTATCATTTCGGTAACCCCCGATCTCTACGCATTGTGAAATAAGAGTGCAAACACAGTCAAACTATTACCTCAAAGTCTAAAACGAAACAAAATACGTGTCAATGACCATGTATTTTGGTCCTATGGCTATTTCACCCTATGTAAAAAAATAAAAACCCTTATAAAACCCATGGGCATAACTATAATTTCCCTCGAAAATTTCCTTCGAAGTTCGAAAAGGCGAGATAAAAATGCTTGTACATGTACGAGTATATACACGTATAAACAGGCCAAGGTAGGCCAAGTGCATGTTATAAATACAGTTAGGAACACGAGAAGCTGAATGCAACGCAGTGCCACTAGTACTTTATAATATAGACACATATAATGTCATCATATAACAGATGTGACGAGAACTAAAAATGTAAGTAAAAATAGTAGATAATACTATCATGTGACCATCAGCCTTACAAGATCATAATAAAGCTGTTTGATAAAAGTAAGTATATCAGTTATATCAAATATGATAATTATAATGTAGTAGTCATAGTACTGATGAAGATGATGATAATGAACTTAAGGATCAGTCTGTCATAGCTACCATTGACACGTTCTCTCTCTTTTGATGATGTAGAAAACGGTGTTTTGGTGGTATCTGTGGTACATTTCTTGAACTTGTTTCGTGACTCAACTCAAGCAGAGTGACGATAATTTCGATAAATATAGGTTGTATTATATATAATTCACACACACACACACACACACACACACACACACACACACACACACACACACACACACACACACACACACACACACTTACAGGGCAGCTACTCCAAGACGAGATGGATTCATTCAAGACTGCTGATATTTACGTAAATTATTCCGTTCAACTGGACTCGTAATTTTGTTTCAACTGTCCATCGATCACTTCTCCTGCTACATCGGAATTTCCCGCTAAAGAAACGGCAATCAAAGTAATGAATACCGTATATATAAGCGTGTACATGAACAATACTGTAAAGTTGTAAACAATAAAAGTAGGTAATACATTTGAAGAAAAAAACCTGTTACGTGGTGGCATAGTTATAAACCAAACACTCTTGCCTATGATACCTGCATCAGACGAATACTAATCTACCGTAGATAACAGTAAAGTCGCCACCTGCAGTGATGTCGCCAGGCGCCATATATTACGAATTATAGCATCACTACTGATTTGTATGTGCCACTGAAGATGATACACAGTAGTTTATATCATGACTGTATAATCTACCCTGTTTCAGCGTTGTTTTATGCTTTGTATCTGCAAATATAGACGGTTTCAAATTTCGCTACACATTTTTTTTTCGGGCGACGACGACAGCGGTACGACACTCAGTAAATAAACACTAGATGGCAACTCTACTGTTGTTAGCCACTTTGTAGATATTTTTGTAATTTGTTCATTTATAGCCATACTAGGACACAGATGAAGACACAAAATGACACAGACTCTCCAGATAGCCCCTTCTAACTTTCCTGAAATCATGGATGTAGAAATGTAAGTATTAACGCCACCACACGTCTGTAAACAGAAAAAAAAGTTGTCCTGGCGACTTAACTGTAATCTACGGTAGAGCATCAAGAGGAAGGTGAAGGAGTACTTACATTGCTATGCTGGTTTAGAGAAGAACCCTTTCTCCTGTTGCCCAGAGCCATTTAAGAGATTTTTTTCTTCTATCATCCACTAAGGCTTTCTTATTTTCTCACTATTTTCACTCATTTTATATTTCACTTTCACTTAGTTTCTCACTTTCTTTAACTTTCTTTAAGCTTTCTCAGTATTTTCATTCATTTTCTATTTCACTCACTATTTTTTTATCTCACTATCTTTCTTATTTTCTCACTATTTTCACTCATTTTATATTTCACTTTCACTTAGTTTCTCACTTTCTTTAACTTTCTTTAAGTTTTCTCAGTATTTTCATTCATTTTCTATTTCACTCATTATCTTTTTATCTCACTATCTCACTATCTCATTATCACATTATCACTCATTATCTTTTTATCTCACTATCTGTCACTCACTATCGAAGAAATTTACAGTTTGCAGTTTTACCAATATGTATTTTCAAACACACTTTTTTCACTCATCTGTAAAAACAATGAAAAGATAACATTATAATTTATCTTCAAAGCGATCATAGCTAAAAAAAAAAATCATGAATAAAATGTGATGAAAATATTAGACTAGTAGTTAAAAAAAAAAATATAATAATAATAAAGTAGGTAAAAAAAGTAAATAAAAAAGTAGGTAGATAAAAAAGTAAAAGAAGAAATTAGGTAAAGAAAGTAGATAAAAAAAGTAGATAAAAAAGTAGATAAAAAAAAGTAGATAAAAAGGTAGATAAAAAGTAGATAAAAAAAAAGTGGATACAAAAAAGTAGGTGAGAAAAAAGTAGATACAAAAGTAGATACAAAAAAGTAGGTGAGAAAAAAGTAGATAAAAAAGTAGATAAGAAAAGTAGATTAAAAAAGTAGGTAAAAAAGTAGATAAAAAAAGTAGATAAAAAGGTAGATACAAAAAAGTAGGTGAGAAAAAAGTAGATAAAAAAGTAGGTAAAAAAGTAGATTGATAAAAAGTAGATAAAATAATAGGTAAAAAGGTAGATAAAAAAAAGTAGGTAATATGGTAGAAAAAAAAGTAGGGGAAAAAAAAGTAAGCAAAAAAAAAAGGAAAAAAGTAGGTAAAAAATAGTAGATAAAAAGGTAGATAAAAAAAGTAGGTAAAATAAAGTAAATAAAAGAAGTAGGTAAAAAAAAAGTAGGTAGAAATAGTAGATAAAAAAAGGTAAAAAAAGTAAATAATAAAAGTAGTTCAAAAAAATACAAAAATAGGAAATAAAATGGTTAAAAAAGGAGATAAAAAAGTGGGTGAAAAAAAGAATAAATTAAAGAAATAAATAAGAAAAGAAAAGAAAAGTAGCAGGGTAAAGGTAGGGTAAAGGCAGGGTAAAGGTAGGGTAAAGGCAGGGTAGGGTAGGGTAAAGGCAGGATAGGGTAGGGTAAAGTTAGGGTGAAGGTAGGGTAAGGTGGGGTAAAGGTAGGGTAACGTAGGGTAGAGGTAGGGTAAGGTAGGGTAAGAGTAGGGTAAAGGCAGGGTAGGGTAGGGTAAGGTAGGGTAGGGTAGGGTAAGGTAGGGTAGAGGTAGGGTAGGGTAGGTAAGGTAGAGGTAGGGTAGGGTAAGGTAGGGTAAGGTAGGGTAAGGTAGAGATAGGGTAAGGGTAGGGTAAAGGCAGGGTAAAGGTAGGGTAACGTAGGGTAGAGGTAGGGTATGTCAAATAAAAGTTATATCAATCAGTTAAACATTATATAAAAACACATCAAAATCAATAAATATCACATCATGAATAATAAAATGATATCAATATAATCTATAAACACAAGAATAAACAAATAAATAGGATGTTTTACGGAAATAAGAAACAATATTAAACTTTTCATTAAATTTCCAAGAGTTCATTTAATTCTTCCGTATAAACAATTGTATTAACCTATATTTCACTATTTAGCCTTAGTATACCGTTATTTCATGTCTTTTATCCCTCTATCAGTCTCCCTTTACCTTATATCCAGCCCTGGGGACGTCCTCTAGTCACCCTCCGTCAGTAGGAGTGGCGGGGGAATGGAACAGTTCAACAGGTGCGCGGATGAACACACAGAAATGGTAATACTACATTTGTAATCTAAACAGTTTTAAGATTAACTGACATCAAATAAATGTTTCTAAATTATCTATCGTCGTTTTTATCTATATAATTGTTTTGAAATAACTTAAAATTGTCGTATATGTGTTTAATTAGGTACCGGTAGGGTTGGTAAAATTACATAATTACCTTTATTTTCCTACGTGTATTTGAGTCTAACGCATATAATTAATGTTTCTAGAATATTAATCGTTATTTTTATCCAAAAATTCATTTGAATTAACGTAGATTTGGGAATATGAAAAATAAAGCAAATAGGCCGCGTTACACCTCGCGTCGCACTGGAAAAAACTAGTTCCCCGATTATACAAAAGACAAAATATACTATTATAAAGCATTACAAAGTCTCTAGTATCATAAAAAAAGAGAAAAAAGATAGATTTCATATTATTTAAGTCTACCATAAACATATATTTCACGAGATAAACAAATTCCATTTTCTTTTATTATTTGAAGGGGAAATGATGCTAACGTAAGATATAGCATAATTATCATTCATAAACCCTATTGATGCCTAAATTCATGATCTAGAAAGCTTATAGATCATACTGAAACAGCATAAGCCTATATTCAGATCTAAATAAGCTGTAGACAGGCTAACATATGGGTCTGGTCTAACCATTAGGTAAAAGGCTATTTATATAAGGATTAAAGACTAAATCAACGCTATGCAGGGTTCAAAATGACCTTGGATATATGTAAAAGCTATAATATATTCGATTATTCCATATTGGTTACGAGTTTCCTTATTAAATCAGTTTTTGTATGATGGGAGGTAATATTCCTATCATACATGGCTGCCTGTTTTGTAATATTTATATTAAGATTCACGGATCAATAACCGATATTCAGGGTTCAAAATGACCTTGGATATATGTATAAGCTATGTGATATTAGTTTTATCTTTATTGGTTCCGAGTTTCTTCATTAGAGCAGGTTTTATGTAAGCTCGGAGGCAATTTTCCTCTCCAGACATGGCTGACATTTCATATTTTCGTTATTTCTAATTTAACTCGCGAATTCTTTATCAATCGAGCCATAATAGTCATCTCAATTCAGTTGGATTGTGATCGAGCTTCATTGTCCCGTAAATACATGGTCTCACCCCACACTATACACTGTATACAGGGTCATGGGTGCAGGTGTGTGATCCATCAGGATTCTCCTGAGCTACTTGAGTTTGAAAAAAGAGTGGCCTACTCAAAATGCAGTCCTATGACAATATTTTTTTCAATACTGCTAATTATCACAAGATACAATAATATTTATTTATCTTAATCAATAGACTCCCTTATTATGTCTAAATATTAGTTCTAGCAGAAATCATAGTTTCGGTAATGAGCTCATTCCTACAAGCGAGTGCACTAGATGTAATTTTTCGTATATTGACATTTGGACCTTATGAGTCTGTCTTGCCAAGGCGACGTGATGAGCATGTGATAAGTGTGGCGGGAAGGTAACAGGTATAAAGGGGAAGTAATCAGTGTGTACGGGAAACTTTGAACATTAAAGGTGACGGAAACATCCAATGTGTTATGGTACTCCTTAACACCACTTAAACGGTAGGTTCGCTGTATCTGCCAGTCGGTGCCCATACCCAAGAATTCTCGAGCGGCCAGTGACGCTGCGAAGCAAAGGTGGAAGGAAAGGTGGTGGTGAGGCTCCGGGCCTGGACGCTCGCCATCTAAGCAAAAGACACGAATACAGTGGAAAACAAGCCTGCCGCGAGGAGCTGAGACTGCGGGGACAAGCTTCATGTACAGAATATCCTCGCCACAGCCCGTTGTGGTGCAGGCCGTGGCAGCGGTGCTAGCGGGAGGCGGAGAAGGCGGCGCGGTGCCGCAGCCTCAGCTTGATCCTGGATATAGCTTGCACCTTTGCTCTGAAGGTCCCTCCACCACCTCCGCCATGCCCATGGGAGTGGCCCCCATGTCGCTCCCGAAACTCAGCCTCCAGCCTGTAATAACAGCCGGGGTCTGGACCGCTGGAACACTCCTTGCGACGGTCCGGACGGCCGCGATGTCCCCTCTGCGTCCCTTGGGCAGTGTCGTGCGTGTTGGGGGCAGCAAGCGTCAGCCACGACGTCAAGTCTCGCAGGACACGACTTTCTCTCTCTCTCTGAGCATCTTGATTGTGGCGCGTGGATCTGCCAGCGTCCCAGCGGAGGCTCTGTTCCACCATCACCCTGTAATGATGCAGCCACTTATAATATTATGTGATATTGTACTCCTTGGAGGTATGTGTGCATGTGAACGTATAAACTGATCTTGGGCTGGGGAAACATCATTGTTCACTACTTTGTAAGACAATGCAATGCAAATAGTAGGTAGATGAAAACATGAACAAATATACAAAACACGCCTCACGCACTCGCAGGCTATGATGCGTCGTGCTCGATTCGCTCGTTTAATCAGATTGGCTTTGAGTCGCGAACTGATTCGTGCTCGGGACCTCCCTCCTCCTCGTCTGACGAACTCTCGCTGCTCACCCCGACGCTGCTCACCGCTGCACCTTGGCTTGGGGTCGCAGTGCTACTTCCCCAACAGGTGCTTTCCCACTAGGCTGTGCCTCCCGCTCGCCTGCTTGGGTTCAGAAGAGGGCACATTGAACATCTTGATTGGGACACTTGGCCATGAAATAGTAATTCAACTCTTAATGTGCTTTAGTTGAGTACGTACTTTCATTGTTTATAGACATTCCTTCAAGTTTTTTTAGAATCTTGTCATTGTTTATGAATGCGTCAAAGTGTTAGAATATGCAATAAAGCTTAAAGTGCACATACAGTAGGTATATGTCCATGTGGTGAAGCATGACATAACATACCATGATGATAGTGTGACAGCCACGAACGGTCCAGGAAGCTGCGTTCTAGCCTGTTGAATGGCACGAGAGGCACCCCGGCCCACAGCACCTCCTGGAACACACACACACACACACACACACACACACACACACACACACACACACACACACCCCACACACACACACACACACACACACACAAAAAAAAAAAAATACATATATAAGTATAATCATATACCCTATAGTTCACCAAGTAATCAGGTACTCATCATTATTTGACAACCCAGATAAATATAATACAGGGGCGTTCAGGTTGGCCCTTGATTTACTTGCGGCTCCCGGGACAGTTGTGTGGGCGGCTCCAGGCATGCGAGCAGCTGGAAGGTGAGGAGGTCGTCGTATATGTGAGGGATGGGGCCCCAGATGTCTTCGTCTCCGCAATTACTCAATTGGACCGTGTGATCAGTCATCTGGCAACCCTTGTCACGATTAGACGTGAAGAAAGGAACAGAAGGAAAACTGAGAGTCAGAAAAAATCCGGTTGAAGAAGCTTATTTCTGAAGTCATTTGCAACACACTTTCAATCGCTGACTCACACAGCATAGCGAGCACTCCAAGACAGGCTTTAGAGTACATCACACACACACACACACACACACACACACACACACACACACACACACACACACACACACACACACACACACACACACACACACACACACACACACACACACACACACACACACACACACACACACACACACACACACACACACACACACACACACACACACACACACACCACACACACGCACACACACACACACACACACACACACACACATGCACACACACACACACATTCTAGGGACTTGCGCACTTACATTTCTGACGGGAAGTGGAGAGAAGCGGAGTGCCCGAGCGCCGCAGCAAGGATGGATGTCGTTGGCCAGAAGCTGATCCATGTCACAGCAGGAGGCGTCGAGGGGATGAGTGCGGCACATGCGCATCTCACACCCCGGGAACACTGCTCCACAGGTTGAGCACGGCAGGAAGTGTACCTGGAATATGGCGGCACAAGTGATAGAGGAGGAAGAGAGGGAAGGAAAGAGGAGAAAGGGGGAAAGAAGGTAGACAAATATACCATTAAGAAGGGAGCCACCACCATGCACAGAAATAGACCACACACACACCACACACACACACACACACACACCTGTCCCCAGAGCCTCCAGTAGACGAGCCTCCACGTCTTGAGATCCGTCTTGAGCTGCTTCACGTGCTCGGTCAAGCTCCAGTTTCCATCCCTGCAAGTGCCAATAATGACTATCTCCATAACTATTGCCTATTGATTATACAGACTGATTGATTATGTAGTTTATGGATGCAGTATAGTTTATGGCGGTATTATTTATGCAGTGTGTTTGATTAAGTCATCTATAGTCTATTTTATTTATTATGGTCATAAGGCACTAAGGAGGCCACGCCCCCTTGTACCTGATTGGCTGAACGCAACGTATACGAAGGTGTGAATGGCTAACCAAACCACGAGTAGTGTAGTTTGAAGTTGGCCAAAGCGCACTAAGGAGGTCACGCCCCCTTATAAACCATGTAACCATGACCAATCGGGTACAAGGGGGCGTGGCCTCCTTAGTGCACTTTGGCCAACTTCAAACTACACTACTCGTGGTTTGGTTAGCCATTCACAACTTCGCATGCATTGCGTTCAGCCAAGCAGGTACAAGGGGGCGTGGCCTCCTTAGTGCATTTGGACCATATATATAATAAATACAATAGACTATAGTTACAGAAATGACCAGGGAGTGTTACCTAGTGTGGGAGTAGTAGACTTGGCCCGTGCTGGTGACGATGGTGTTAGGGGGAACACAGGTAACAAGACGCTCCACCTCACGTGTTACTAGCTGCCCACAGTCACAGCATCTGTAACACACACACACACACACGTGCCAATTTACACACACACACACACACGTGCCAATTTACACACACACATACGTTGTTTTAAAGGTCATTGAGTGCCACCAGACAGCAGCAGCATTCACTCACTAGCTCCGAGATCTCCTTTAGTAAACCCTTAATATGTCCAAGACCTTATAATGTTTCCAATCCCTGTTCCCCTTAGACTCCCTATTTTCCCCTCACCTGTAGAACGTTCCAGCGGTTTTGAAGATCCCTCTGGCTGGCGCAGGGTTCGCCTCACACAGTGCCTGCAGGAACCTCGCATACAGCTTGTTGAGTATTCTGTCCCTTCGATCCCTCACACCCTCCAGCTCCCAGTGTGTGAAGAGACGGGAAAGCCTTGGGGGGGGGGGGAGAGAGAGAGAGAGAGAGAGAGAGAGAGAGAGAGAGAGAGAGAGAGAGAGAGAGAGGAGAGAGAGAGAGAGAGAGAGAGGAGAGAGAGAGAGAGAGAGAGAGAGAGAGAGAGAGAGAGAGAGAGAGAGAGAGAGAGAGAGAGAGAGAGAGAAGCTGTAACTATATTTTGACTCTACTTTAACAATACTAACCAAACCAACAGAAGACATCTAGTCAAAACATTCCTCTTCTTCCTTAAATCTATAAAACTATAATATATACTACCCTCCTTTTTTTCCTTCCTCCTTCCTCCACATCCTCCTTTCCCTCCTCACCTGGAGAGAACGGCATCGGACAGGCAGGTGAGGTTGACTTGCGCCTCCAGGATGAGGTTGATGTTGTCGTGCACGTACTGAAGAACCTCCTCCACCAGGGGCGTCATCTTCAGGAACTCCGCCGAGATGAGGATGGACACAGCAGTCTTGGGTTCTGCCGTGACCAGGCGAAACACAGAACAAGAGAACATAAGAACACTAGAACATAAGAACATGAGAACACTAGAACATAAGAACACTAGAACATAAGAACACTAGAACATAAGAACACTAGAACAGAAGAACACTAGAACAGAAGAACACTAGAACAGAAGAGCATAAGAACACTAGAACATAAGAACACTAGAACATAAGAACATGAGAACATAAGAACACTAGAACATAAGAACACTAGAACATTAGAACACTAGAACATAAGAACACTAGAACATAAGAACACTAGAACATTAGAACACTAGAACATAAGAACACTAGAGCATAAGAACACTAGAACATAAGAACACTAGAACATAAGAACACTAGAACATAAGAACACTAGAACATAAGAACACTAGAACAGAAGAACACTAGAACAGAAGAACACTAGAACATAAGAACACTAGAACATAAGAACATGAGAACATAACAACATGAGAACATAACAACATGAGAACATAACAACATGAGAACATAAGAACATGAGAACATAAGAACATGAGAACATAAGAACATGAGAACATAATTTAAGGCGTTTTCTGCGGGGATCCTGATTGCAACCGAAAAATTTTCGGTTCCTCAAATTTCGATCTCTGTTCAACCATCCAGGGAAGATGTTTGGCCCGACCCGCAACATTTGTTGTTGTTGTTGTGACCGTTTGCAATCGAAAATTTTCCGATTGCAACCAAAAATCCCCCGCAGAAAACGCCTTTAGGACAGGACAGACAGGAAGAGGGAGCAAGAACAAGAGGACAAAGTAATAATAATCAGGGTTTTTCAAGGACAAGAGAAGGATAAATGAACAATATGCATTTTTTTTTTTTTTTAGGCATTAGGAGATAGCAATGACAAGAAATTGAAAAAGTAACAATAAGCAGAGATTGTTTTATTAATCTTTTTTGTATTTGTGTTTGGTTTATTTTTGCTCAGTGCCTAAATTTGATTCCCATTTGCTGCCCGTTATGGTATAAATGATATGTAAAAGAAATACAGTTGTTATAGCGAGATTGAGCTCCTGAAACGATAAAAACAAAATGCATAACTATATAAAAGGAAAGCGGACGACATAAGGACAACAAAACAATGATACGAATAGGAGGGCAGAAATGAGGGAAAATTTTAATCTCTCACAAATTTTGATCTCATTTGAAATTTCATCTAACTTTCATCTCACCTGAAGTTTAATCTCTGCCAAAAATTTTATCGCATCTTAAGTTTCATCTCTCCTAAAGTTTGCATCTCACCAAAATTTTCATCTCGCCTAAATCTTCATCTTACCCAAATTTTCAATCTTATCTTCAGAACGAATGGAAAAGAAGCTACAAAACAAAGAGCAGGGATGAGTGAAGGCCTTTTCCTCTCACCTAATACAGGGGCGACGTGGTCCTCGGTCTGTCCCTGCTTCACCCAGCGCAGCAGCCACTCGAAGATGGTGACGTCACAGTGCACCGAGATGTCCACGTCCTCCAGCCGCTGACCTGACCCACAACAGATATTAAAGAGAGAGAGAGAGAGAGAGAGAGAGAGAGAGAGAGAGAGAGAGAGAGAGAGAGAGAGAGAGAGAGAGAGAGAGAGAGAGAGAGAGAGAGAGAGAGAGAGAGAGAGAGAGAGAGAAAACCACCAACAACAACAACATAGCAAGCTCAAATCCCCCTCTCGTACGTAATCTAATCAACGCCTCACTCTCGTTACATAGGACGTCAAACATTTAAGACAAAATTGCATCATAAACTATTCTCTGAAAAGTGAAAATATTTGTACTCACAAACGTCAACAAGCACTGACAAAATAACATTGCAAGACCCAAATATGTACATAAGAACACTAGAACATAAGAACACTAGAACATAAGAACACTAGAACATAAGAACACTAGAACATAAAAACACTAGAACATAAGAACATAGAACATAAGAACACTAGAACATAAGAACACTAGAACATAAGAACACTAGAACATAAGAACACTAGAACATAAGAACATGAGAACATAAGAACACTAGAACATAAGAACACTAGAACATAAGAACACTAGAACATAAGAACACTAGAACATAAGAACACTAGAACATAAGAACACTAGAACATAAGAACACTAGAACATAAGAACACTAGAACATAAGAACATGAGAACATAAGAACACTAGAACATAAGAACACTAGAACATAAGAACACTAGAACATAAGAACACTAGAACATAAGAACACTAGAACATAAGAACACTAGAACATAACAACACTAGAACAGAAGAACACTAGAACATAAGAACACTAGAACAGAAGAACACTAGAACATAAGAACACTAGAACATAAGAACACTAGAACATAAGAACACTAGAACATAAGAACACTAGAACATAAGAACACTAGAACATAAGAACACTAGAACAGAAGAACACTAGAACATAACAACACTAGAACAGAAGAACACTAGAACATAAGAACACTAGAACATAAGAACACTAGAAAAGAAGAACACTAGAACAGAAGAACACTAGAACATAACAACACTAGAACAGAAGAACAGGAGGCATTACAGAAGCTTCACACTCTATGAACATAAAATATAGAGAAGAGCAGCATATCGTAACTACCACACTGAAGAAGAAATAACAAAACGAGCTCACTAAAACCACGTTAGCATATAAAATTACATGAATAGCAAGACGTCTAATGTAAGAAAATATCGAATAAAGCATCTTTTTACCACAGGAAGGGAGAAATAAAAGGAGGCGGAAGCAATGGGAGGAATCGTACCCGCGGTGACGTCAGCGAAGTATCCGATGTGGTGGATGAGGAGGTCACGGGGACAGCTGAAATCCTGACGCAATCCACGCGCCTCGTCACACACGTGGATCACAATAGCTGGGCTGCACGAGGGAGAGGAAGCGGGATGAGGGAGAAGATGGGGGAGAGTTGAAGAGCAGGAGGACTAGAAGGAGGGACAGAGGGAGTGAAGGAAATGGGGATGTGATGGAGGGGATGAAATATATGGATGGAGAGAGAGAATTAGTAGTAGTAGTAGTATAGTAGTGGTAGAAGTAGTCGTAGTCGTAGTAGTAGTAGTATAGTAGTAGCAGTAGTAGTAGTAGTATAGTAGTAGTAGTAGTAGTAGTAGTAGTAGTAGTAGTAGTAGTAGTAGTAGTAGTATCAGTAGCAGCAGCAACAAAGCATAAATACCTCCTGTCTGGGGTAGTTCTTGTATATATTGACGGGGTCATAGGCGGCAGTGGACGAGGTTCCTCCTTCGGCACAGGTACGGAGAGAGTGTTGGGCGAGTGCGTCGGGGAGTACCTGGCGGCTCCCTCTCCTCTTGGCGACTTGCTGCAGGGAGGAAAGGCGAGAGAAAAATCCTCAAAATATTATACTGATATTCATATTTTTTGTTGGTTTTGCTACTAAGACGCATATTTTTGCTTCCCTGACAATATGATAGTGAGGTCTTGCATACCACGAGCTTGTTGAGGTGGCGGTGAGGGAGTTGCCTTTAGAGGAGGTTTTGGCCGTGGCTGGTGTGGGCGTGAGGGTGGTGGCGCCGCCCAGGTTAAGGGAGGACACCATATAAGGCAGAATGGAGTCCAAAAGGCCATCCTGGAGGAGAGAGGTGGAGCAGGATGGTCATCTTGAGCGTCCACATCCCGATTTCACAGGTACTTTCCCGGCACTCAGGCCGGAAAATCCCCAGCTTAAGGCTCGCCAAGGGATGTTCTCAGGTCCTTATTAAAAGTCAGTTGAATTGTAAATTTTAGGGGTGATAAGATATCAACTTCTCTCTTTTTACCCTCATAAGAAATTAAACTTCTACTCATTGTTATTTCCTAAATAATCGAAAAGGTAAATAAATACACCTGTCTTGCATCTGAGACAGCTTGTATATCGTCACTATATTTTCTGTAAACTACACTGCCTCCCTTATCAAACCCCGCCCACTCAATTATTTTTATCTCAATGAAAAATTGAACCTCTTCTCATTATGTTGTCTTGTGTATGCATTTATCACGCTGTTTATCTGCTACAAGCCAGCTCGAGTCCTTAGAGTTACAACCACACCTGCAGCGCGACTTGCAACAGCGCCAGAGTCTGTTCCTGCATTGCGGACGCGGGATTGTTCAGGAGACGCGACCAGATCTGTGTGGCGGGAGGCAAGGCGGCGGTGGTGGGGCCTGGTGTGATGGAGGCCCCCGCTCTGTCCTGTATTGCAGGGCCTCGGAATCGCCCTCCAGCACGGACCTGCAACGGGAAGTGTGTAAGTGTGTGTGTGTGTGTGTGTGTGTGTGTGTGTGTGTGTGTGTATTTTGAGGGTAGCTATGCTGTGTCTGGGGCCTTTCGTGCTAATAAGATGGTAATTTCTTAATCTTTCTATATGTCTGTCTGTCTATTTTTTTTGTTGTTGTATGTGTATGAGAGAGAGAGAGAGAGAGAGAGAGAGAGAGAGAGAGAGAGAGAGAGAGAGAGAGAGAGAGAGAGAGAGAGAGAGAGAGAGAGAGAGAGAGAGAGAGAGAGAGAATGTGTCTAAGAGATAAAATTACGAAATGCAATTAGCAAATGCTAATGATTTCATTATTCTTCCGTTTTGATGATAGGTATTACACTATCGCGTAGCTTACATGCAGGTCATCAGCACACCACCTCTACACAGTGCGTGGCGGGGCATGGTGTGGGGCACGTCACTGTACCTTCTGCGTGGTGGCGGCGGCGACGCGGTGCAGTTGGGCCGCCGTCAGCAGGAAATCAAGGACATTGGCCATGCTGACTGTCCCGCTCCCCACCCCTATACCCACTCCGCCGCCCGTGTCACGCCTGTTGTTGCCTTTTGCCGCCCACGCCTGGCTGATACCGCTCTTGATGGCTCTAGGACTGACGGCGTGGGCGGGGGAGGGCGGCGAAGGGGAGGGCGCCACCCCTGACGATACACGAATCTCCTCCAACATGAGTCTGTAAAAGAGAACGTTTATTACATCACGTGTCAAGGTTTGGTGAGGGGCGGAGGGTGTATGTTCCTCCCTGAGGGGCCATCTGCCTCACCTCACACCACCTGCACTAGACCATAAGGTGCTGGCGAAGATCTTCTTGCCCTAAAGTGGTAAAGTGACTTGTTTTTGTAGCGGCGCGGCGGGCATCCAGTGGGAGTTATTTACATCCGTTACCATGGAAACCACTGGCGTTGATAGAAGACGGTAATTTTTCAAGGTAGACTTAAGTAAACATATGCTTTACTCTGCTTCCGAAAAAAAACTATACGCTAATTATTGTTTTCCTTATCCTGTTCAAAACGGCAATTATAGTATAAACACTCAGCAACATGAATTAGTATTCCCCGTAGACATTTTCTTCAATAGATAGTGTATTCCTTTGCATGTCAGGGGTACACCTGGGTACATTGTTAATTTATTAATGTACTGGTACACTACCCAGGAATTTACTGTTACGTGGGGTAATTCCTTCTCGCTGTCTTTAAGTACTGCCAATGGTATTCGGCAGGTGGGGATTTTATCTCCCTACCTGTACAATGTGTACACGGATGATCTCAGTGCCAACCTTCGTGATACAGGTATCGGCTGCCACATGTATACATGATGGGTGCATCAACTCACTGAGCTATGCTGATGATATGGTACTGCTCGCACCCACTGCGGATGCGTTGCAGGACCTTATCAATGTGTGTCAGGTGTATGCTGCCAAGCATGACATTGTCTACAACACATACTAAGACAGAGTAGAGTGCATGGCAGTATCACCAGCACGCACTCAGGTGAATTACCTCAAAACAGCATGGCTCGGTGGGTCTGCCCTCCTTTTTGTGGATAGATTCGCATACTTAGGCCATGTTATATCCCACGACATGACTGATGATGATGATATCATCAAGCAGACCACCAAGCTTCTTTTCGTGGGAAATACTCTACAGAGGAAATTTTCCTACTGTAGCAGAGAGGTGAAGATGGCGTTATTCAGTAGTCACTGCTACTCTATATACTGCAACTCGCTGTGGTCGCGGTTCAAGGTGGCTACTCTGAACCACCTTTAGGTCTGTCACAATGACATCCTTAAGAGGCTTCTGGGGCTGCCCAGGTGGTGCAGCTCGTCCCTGGCTTTCGCTAGGAACCTATGTATGTATACAGCAGCGGTGGCTGGGTCTGCTGTTTGTGCAGAATGTGGGGTAGCACAGGTGTCCATGTATGTTTATTCTGTGTACTTTGATACTATGTCCCCTAATGTGCCTGTACTATGTTTATTTTTTTGTTTTTGCTCTAGTACTTAAGTTAACTCCTTGGCTTGTTCTTGTTGCTTTGTTTTTGTCTGTATGCCTCCGGGGGGGAATATGATAATAATAATAATTATTATTACTATTTTTTTACTTTCAATGTGGTAGACAGCACTTAAGACGGAGGATATCAAACAAACACTATGCGGGTTAATCATTGTATTTAACTTAATATCTGAGGATGATGACCTAATTAGCTATATTTCCTGCCTCTCACACTGGGCCAGCCGTCTTTCCTCGCCAGGATTTCCACTCCGCAAAACTCTCTCTCTCTCTCTCTCTCTCTCTCTCTCTCTCCCCCTGCCATGTTCTCGTGACCCATTAACCCCCGGACGCCTCCAACACCGCGGGGCCCTAGAAAGCAGTAAAGGCGTCACCGAGTCCCTAAGGGCAGTGCAGGATGCTTTTGCATGTAATGATGCCACGCTCACTCTTATCCTGCCCTTAACAGTAGGTGGTGTATACTCTCAAACCTTACATTACCTTAGAAGTGGCATGCTGCGAAGGTTACTGATTATAATTTTCAAAGGACGACGCCAAGAAATAGAAAGAGGCGCTGAACCCGTTGGAACCTCGAGCAGGCGACACACTTAGACCACCTGCTATAACAGTAACCGGTGTAGTGCGTGATAGCCTGCGCCAGGTGAGAGGTGGATCAGAGAATCGTAGCAGCAGGCAGAGGGCACACGTGACTCCGAAGAGAGAAGGACTGGTGTTGTTGACAGTTGAAATGGAGCGAAATGGAAGACTATTACTAATGCTGGTGATGGCGATGACGGCAGTTGAGGGACAGTTCGTCCCAGGCTTTCTGGTGGAATCCGGAACTGATTTGCAGGAGTGGCCGGAGGACCTTTCAAAGATCTTCCCTAAGGAGGCTTCCCCTGAGGAACATCATGTAAGTATATATTTACCTAGATGTATTTACCCCGCTGTAGTGTACTGTACAATGTACAGGGCTTGAGTTATGCTCGATGTGGTCCTGTCTATATATGTCATATGCAACTTTTCTATTTGTGAAGACTTTCCGCTGCAATCACTTCCTCTTGCAGTCCATTCCAAATTATTCTACTTCTATGTGGGACACTATTTCTCGACATTCCTTATACATATACTGTAGTCTTTCTCTGTTTGTTCTCGTGTCCCCTTATGTTTCCTGGCCCTCTTGCTAACTATACGATCAGGTTTCCTCGGTCTAACTCCTCCATATCATTTATTAGCTTGTATACTCATATCATTATCGTGTCCTCTCTCTCTCTCTCTCTCTCTCTCTCTCTCTCTCTCTCTCTCTCTCTCTCTCTCTCTCTCTCTCTCTCTCTCTCTCTCTCTCTCTCTCTCTCTCTCTCTCTCTCTCTCTCTCTCTCTCTCTCTTCAAAGACTGGTAGGTTAATAATTTATCTTAGTCTTTCCAAATTCCTCTTATCATCTATTATTCGCCAAACTAGGGACCATTTTCATTGCTGCTCCTTTTTATTTCCAGTGTGTGTGTGTGTGTGTGTGTGTGTGTGTGTGTGTGTGTGTGTGTGTGTGTGTGTGTGTGTGTGTGGTCATTCACCTACGGTCTTGATCATGCGAACTGGACTCGCGATCGTCAGCTAGACGATCTTACCCTCGCATTTCTTACATTCGCACATATAGATTTGAATCCACACTGAGCTGGATTTGAAACTGCCGACTTGCTGAACAGCAATTGCTTCCGATCTGACCACACAGGATGGGTTTAGTCATTCACCCACGGCCTGATCGTGCGCGGAGCACGCGATCTCCAGATGTTACCCTCCCGTATAGAGCATAGAACTTCTAGATTTAGAGTGAGCGAATGTGTGTGTTTGTGTGTGTGTGTGTGTGTGTGTGTGTGTGTGTGTGTGTGTGTGTGTGTGTGTGTGTGTGTGTGTATCACTCATCACTTTGTGTATGTAAGTTTAATTGCCCTCCTCTTATTTTCCTCATCTTCTATTCTGTCTTCTGCTCTCTCTCTCTCTCTCTCTCTCTCTCTCTCTCTCTCTCTCTCTCTCTCTCTCTCTCTCTCTCTCTCTCTCTCTCTCTCTCTCTCTCTCTCCTTATCCTTCTCTTTCCATCTCTGCAGGATCATTACGTCAACGCCGTGGCCTTAGCGATGCAGGCAGGCACGGTGGCAGCGCCTCTCCCGGACCATAACCCAGTCGAGGAAGTGCTTGGAGGTCCCGTCTTGCCTAACGCCGCCTCTGTCCCTGAGTATCCCGGCATGACAGTTCTTTCTAATGGCACTGCAGTCCCTGTCCATGAACGATCTCCGGCTGCCTCTGCTCTTCCTTCTGCAGCTCCTGTGGCCTCGTCAGGTAGTGTTTTGTCCTTGTTTATGTCACTTATGATTGCGGATGTTCTTCATATGACACCTTCATGCATTAAAAATTTACATATAGCACATATCGTCTTCTTTTATGTCACTTGCTTCCTGGTGTTAGAACGGGAATGATTGATATTTTTCTTCTTTCGCATCAGGTTCTACTACAAAGATTGGAGGTGAGGGGGGAGACTGTGGACTCGTGGCCTTCTCAGTGGCACGTGCCCACTACAAGCATCGAAAGGCGGGTACAACGGGAGTGCAGGTTCTTTTCGATAAGGTATTCATATGTGAAACGACCCTACTACTATTATTACGTCAACAACAATAACAACAACAATTACTACTACTACTACTATTATACTACTACCACTACTACTACTACTACACTACTACTACTACTAATACTACTACCATAACAATAGCACCCACTATCACTCCACCATGATCTTGAAGCACTACACATTATTGCACGTCCCACAGGGTATTCCAATATCATTTCACATTAATAGTAACACAATGTCCACATTTGAGGCATTAATATCAAAACCATCCAACCTTCATCACATACTGCATAAAAATTACCATCTATAAAATTAATTAGTGATCCCACATTTCCTTACTCAAATGGAAATGGTGAAGAAATTAATACAAAGTCCCTGAAATGGCTGAAAAATAGTATTCTTAGAAGTTAGAGCAGATAGGGCCTACAGATAAAAGGATCACGTTACAGGTGCTGGCCAGCGTGGGTCCGGGTTTCAACCACACGGGCGGCTACCTGAAGTGTGAATGTCCTGGGTACTATCACCTCTCCTTGCACGGCGTGTCCCCCCTCCAGGGTAGAGCCAGGTGGGTAGCAGAGAGAGAGAGAGAGAGAGAGAGAGAGAGAGAGAGAGAGAGAGAGAGAGAGAGAGAGAGAGAGAGAGAGAGAGAGAGAGAGAGAGAGAGAGAGGAGAGAGAGAGAGAGAGAGAGAGAGAGAGAGAGAGAGAGAAGAGAGAGAAGAGAGAGAGAGAGAGAGAGAGAGAGAGAACAACAATGATGAAATAATACATTGGCCTGGAACTGTTTTCATATTCCTGTTTGATATTATGTCGACTTTCCGAACGCAGGACAGACTATTTCATTCCTTTATCTTCTTCCCACCACTAATTCCTTCTCTTCGTCCCACCCTCACCCTTTCCTCCCCCTTCGTCTCTGATCGCAGGCTGGATTTGATGAGGAACAGACAGAGGGTGGCGTCGACGGAGGCTCAATATTACGGCTTCGGCTCGGGCTCCAACACGGTCATTATTTACCTTCACAAGGGCGACATCGTGTACGTCTACCTGGCGCAGGGATTCCTCTACGAGAACGACGCTCGATTTAGGGGTTATGCTTCTTTCACAGGATTTAAGCTGCAGGGCTGAATGTGCGTGTGTGTGTGTGTGTGTGTGTGTGTGTGTGTGTGTGTGTGTGTGTAGAGGAAGACTTACCGTAGACACTTTCAAACAGTTATTATGCAAAGGAAACAGTGCAAAACCTAACTCAGAAAGCTACATATTTTTAAAGTGAGCTGCTGGAGGTTACAAATGGCAAGAGCGGAGATCGAAGCATTATTAATTAAAGATCACGTTTGGTCTTATTTGCTAACAATGCATGTTTTTAAAGAATTTGTATACCATTAATCTGTCCTTTATTGATCAAATCTAAGCGGTTTTTGGCATTCTTAGGCTATTTAGTATTTTATGGGTGGTAACACGGGGCTGCGTTCAGTAGGGTTCTTCCCACTGAGTTATACACTAGAGCTCGCATAAGGGGGGGGGGCATCAGCTGACGCAACCGGTAGTGGCTCGGCCGCCATCAAACCATGATACTCTGCGGCCACAGATGATGCTCTGCTGGCCCACACGACATGTACTCGATATTATCAAACTACCAGATGATATCTAGAATAACTGAACTTATCATCTTCTTCACAAGACATTACTCCACATCATGAATATTAATTTAATACAATAAGCTATACCTAGAATAAGATAATGGGAGCAAAATAAAATAGTGCATAAACATTTTTTTCACCTTCCTTGATTCAACTCCCTATTATTCCAGTAATTTTGCTGGCATTGAATTTTCATTCACTCTCTCGGAATCAGCAAATTTTTCTGATTCTGCTGGTATGTGACACGTACCAATGCAACAATAAGTAGATAGTAAAAAATTGCCATGAACAGAAAGCTTGCGACGGAACAGCTTTTCGCCGTGGTGAGAGTCGCTTCCGCAGCCTAGTTGGTACTATTTCCCTCGTCCAGGGTTTATTACCCTCCCCTCCCAGTCACGACACAGAGCTCCGTGCCTCCAGCCCGCAGTGTTCCAGCCTGTGCGTCCAGCCCTAACAGTAACTTATTTCCCGATTTTTGAAATAATAAAGTTGTTTAAGTGACAATGGAGAATGTTATTAATATAAATGAGCCTACATATATATCAAATATCTCTTCAAATTACAAATAAACCCAAATCCGCGCTCTATGGATGCTGAGCAGTTACAGCTTAGAAGGAGCAGCTTGACATCACGCAGGTATGTCCGGTGTTATCAAGCTACCAGATGATATTCAGAAAATACTGAACCTACCATCGTGTTCACGAGACATTGTTGAATATCATGAGCATAAATTAATTACAGTAAGTCATACCTAGAATAAGATAATGAGCGTAAAATAAAATAGTGCATAAACATTTTCTCTCACTTTTTTGCTTCAACTCACTATTATTTCTATAATTTTGCTTGCATTGAATTTCCATTCACTGTCTCGGAATCAACACACTTTCCCGATTCCGTTGGTATGTGACACATACCAATGCAAAAAAATGCAGATGGTAAAAAATGACAATAACGTAAAACTTGTCCGTCTGAAAAAATATCGTCGAGTATCATGGTTGCATGTCCACCACCCGGCCCCGCTTGCTTCACTCCGCCTACCTACTGGGGTAGGGGATGCGCGCTCTAGTGTATAACTCTGTGGTTCTTCCCCACTATAACCTATATATCGTCTCTTCCCTAGTGAATCCCTACTGAACGATTCACAAAACATATTGCTACCAAGATAGCAGCTGTCGAAATTTATCTCTGTGGCTATTCTTATTCTCGTAGAATAGCTTGTTGATGCCCCTGTATTTGATGCAGTTTAATAAGTTATAGCAGCAGGATATTAAATATTAAGGAGGCAAAAAGAGAAGAGAGAAGAGGAAAGACTTTCTTTATCCTTTGTTTACATACCATATTATGGCGCGAGCTGCCAACCCAGCGGCAAACCACTTCGAGTAGTAGCCTTAGGTCCTATATAGGGTTTGCGAGAGAGGAATACGTACAGCAAAAAGTACGGTGGATTAAAAATACGTACCGTACGTATTGCCCTCTACTGAACGCACCCTCGCTTGCAGAGGCTGGCAGGCTGGTAACAGTAGTACCTCTAGCGTGGTTGGCAACAATGTGGATGTCAACAAGAATCTGTCAAGTGCCTGAAGTAAAACGAAGCGGGAACTTTCTGCCTCATGTATTGAGGCTTTTACTAAGCTTTGGTGACTTTTCTGTGAACACAGCAATGTCACACCTTTGTGACGTTATTGAGTGTGGGAAAAAAGTCCAACAAATAGCCAGGGCTTCCTTTTTATCGCTTATCAAAGATCCTACATCCCTACTCGGAATGATAAACTCCAAAGGTGATGGATGACTGAGAAAATATTCTGACTTATCAAGGATTGCCAGACCCAACACTTCAAAACCTGAACAATGGAAGGTCTAAGGTCTACGGAAGGCACCTCACACAGGTAATTCTTTTCCATTTCTGTAAATTATTTGATAATATGTAGGGTCAAGGGGAGGTTAGGCCAATGATAGGCTTGATAGCTTATATTAAATTTGAAATGCCCCTGCCGGTAGAGATTCGTTTTATCACCCCTATTCTTTTTTTATTTAAACTATATTTTTCTGGTAGATTTTGATGTGTTTTGATTTAATCAGATATTTTTGTTTTTGGAAATCACAATTTTTTTTTAAATCACTAGTTTTTTGTTGTTGTTTTACCCCCTTGACCCAACCCTAGCCTTAACCTACCTAACCTAACCTTAATAACTAACTAACCCAACCTTAGCCTTAATCTACCTAAACTAAACTAACCCAACCCCAGCCTTAAGCTACCTAACCTAAACTAACCCAACCCTAGTCTTAAACTACCCAACCTAAACTAACCCAATCCTAGCTTTAACCTACCTAACCTAAATTAACCCAACCCTAGTCTTTACCTACCTAACCTAAACTAACCCAACCCTAGTCTTAACCTACCTAACCTAAACTAATCCAACTGAGCCTTAACCTACCTAACCTGACCTTAATAACTAACTAACTAACCCAGCACTAGTACTTAACCTACCTAACCTAACCTAATACCTTAAGGCTACCCATTGTTGTAACTTATTATCACTATTTACATAGGTACCTCATTATGATGAATTTGGGTGCTTGTACAGGAGACCTGCGTATTGGAGAAAGTGGTGGTGGAGTTGATGCTTGTGGTGCAAAAACAACTAGTGATTAAAAAAAAAAAAAAAAAAAAAAAGATTTCCCCCCCACCAAAATAAGATTAATTCAAAACACATCAAAATCTATCAGAAAATATAGTTTAAATAAAAAAAGAAGAGGGGTGATAAAACGAATCTTAAGCCCCCAGCCATAGACCACTATATACCTGGACTGCGCACGGAATATCGGCCTGTCGCGCAAGGGCCCGAAGTCAGAGGACCGCTCGGATTCATATATATATATACGGATCATATAGACTGGTTTATCAGTATATATGATATACTGTAATCTTCGTAAATGTTTGTTCTATAATATTATCAAATAAAAAAACAGTAAAACACGGTAAAGAAATGCCACTACGAGACTATGAAGAAATATGCATGAACTTAATATTCACTTCAACTCTTCGCCATTTAAAACTTTGCGAGTCAACTTTTATCATGAAGGGTATCATTAGAAGCGCAATTTTATTAGCTTTCCATTGCTATATTTCGTTATCTGATAAATGAATTACAACCATGCATAAATTAGCGTTAACTAAATAAATAAAATCATCAATCGGGTAATTTTCCCGATTGATGAGGTTATTTATTTAGGCAACGCTAATTTATACATGGTACTAATTCATTTATCAGAAAACGAAATATATAAGTAAATAAATAACATCATCAATCGGGAAAATTACCCGATTGGTGATTTTTTTTTTTTAGCTAGCGCTAATTTATGCATGGTTCTAATTAATAATATCAGATAACAAAATACATCAATGGAAAGCTAATAAAATTGCGCTTCTATTGATACCCTTCATGATAAAAGTTGACTCGCAAAGTTTTAAATGGCGAAGAGTTGGGTGAATATTAAGTTCATGCATATTTCTTCATAGTCTCGTAATGGCATTTCTTTAGCGTGTTTTACTGTTTTTTATTTGATAATATTATAGAACAAACATTTACGAAGATTACAGTATACCATATGTACTGATAAACCAGTCTATATGATAGTCCATAGACCACTATATCTCTTTGTCGGGCGCCCCGCGGGCCCCTATGCAGCCCCGCAATTCAAAACATTGTCGCGTGAACAGTCCAGGTATACAGTGGTCTATGCCCCAGCCTATTAAATAATATTGGAGGATTTTTGGGAGTTAAGATTCGTTTTATCGCCCCTGCCATATCTCGCTTACTACCTTATGAAGGACTAATATTTTGTCATACACGTCTTCTACTAACCTTCAAATCTCTTGGCAACCTGTTACTTTGGTCAAAATCACTTGAAAAAATTATATAATAAGAATCAATAGGTGCTACTCCGCAGTCGCCATCAGCACAGTCAGAGACAGCGGGCCAACCCCTCCCTCACGTATAGCAGCCAGGCTAGGTTAGGTTATGGTTAAGGTTAAAGTTAAGGTTAAGGTTAGGTTTAGTTTAGTTAAAATAAAACAAAACCTAACCTTAACCTTAACCTAACCTACCCTCGCTGCTGTCCGTGAGGGAGGGCTGGGAGAGGCGCCCGTCCCGCGGTCTAGACTGCGCTGATGGCGGAGCAGCAACTTATTTATTCTTATTATATCATTTTGTCCGTGATTTTGTTCAATGTAACAACTTGCCAAGAGGTTTGAAGGTTATTAGAAGACGTGTATGATAAAAGTTTAGTCCTTCATAAGGTAGTAAGCGTGATAAGGCAGGGGCGATAAAACGAATCTTTACCTTTTTAAAACGTGATAAAACTGCAGGTTCGTACTATACTCTCAATCTGGTTACGTAACCTTACCTACCAGACCCTCCCACTAACCTGACCTGGTTACGTAGCCTAATCTAGATGGAGGTGCTATGCCCCCTCAGACCCCCCCCCCCCGATAGTATTACTTATTCATTTTCGACGGCTGATGGAGGGGTACATCATTTTTTTTTTTAAATGCAGCCATCAGTGATGACAGTGTGATATATGATTTTGGTTTAGGTCAAGGAGAAACACCCAGTGGTTTGGGAGGTGTTATCTCCCACTGTGCCTATGTAGTTCAGGTCTCCCTTGTAATTTTCAAATATGTATTGGAATAAGGGATATTTTGTATGTGAAATTGTGATAGAAACATATATATTGTGTTAGTGATGGTGAACAGTGTGGTGGTGAGGGTTTATGGAACTGTCGTCGACAGGAATTTCAACGACAGTTCCACTTGTAATCAGTGGCGGAACAAGGGGTGTACAAATGGAGGGGCACCCGGGTGGGCACCACCCTAAGATGGGTGGGCACGTGCCCCCCCAGGCCCCACCGCAGTTCCGCCACTGGCTTGTATGTGTATTCATGTAGTTGTATTTTACAGGGCCTGAGCTACACTCGTATGGCCCCGTATATATATAATACCCCTTCATAGCTACATTTTATCATTCATCCTTAGTGCTTAGTGTTGGGGAAAGCCATCACCCCGGGAGGCGGGTCACAAACCACCGGCTAAACAGTTTGAGATATTTAGGCGGTAGTTATAAAAAAAATAGAAACCCACCTGAAATATGACTCAGTAAATAGGAAGTTAACCCATATATACCTAACTTCCTATATACTGTATAGTGTATAGTCCACCCATAAACTTATTCATTAAAGAAAATGTTGCAATAGGAAACTAATTTTGTTTGGTTGGTTGGCTAGGAAGTGGACTTACTTATCACAAAAAGAAAGTTAAGGATTTGAGATGTGGCGTATAACTGCAACCACCAACCATTCGCGTAAGTAGGAAGAATTCTGACGCTTAATTAACGAGTAATTATCCCGTAGTGTACCTGTAACAAGGCGTCACGGCGAGTCACGACCAGTGTTGGAACAAGGGGTGTAAAAATGGGGGGGCACCCGGGGGGGCACCACCCTAAGATGGGGGGGCACGTGCTCTCCCAAGTCGCCCCGCAGTTCCGCCACTGTTTGTAATATAAGAAAAGAAAGAATAATGGGTAATATATTATTGGACACATTTTCGCTTGTCCCAAAACACTATAAAACTGCAGTCTAATACAAGACATGGACATTGGTTACATAACCTGACCTAATCCCACTAGTTCACTAACCAAACTTGGACATTGGTTACATAACCTAAGCTAATCTAACTGTTCAAGCAGTTGCTGGTCAATTCCTGAATACAGAAACAAGGGTAAAAGCTGATTCAATATATTGACTTAATGTTGTAGTATCAAGATCAAGAACTAGAACTGTCTCAAAAATAGGAACACTCGTCGACGTGAAATATTGGAACACTCGTCGACAGCGATAAAAATTCCGGTAGGCAAGAGTTCCAGGTACCGTGGTGAGATAGTGTTGGCCTTACCTAACTATTTAACATGCTACCTCCACAGCCTTTGATTGATTCATACATTATTATGAATTTTAGGAAGTTTTCGTATGTATGATATTATAATATCATTACTGATGGCTGCATTTTCCTATTTTTCTCTGAAGGGTGTAATTAAGGTTTTAGTTTGGTTAGGTTAGATAGTGTAAATGAATTCCATTGAAGTAATTAATCTTTTAACCTATTCCATTATTTTTATCATTATCCAGTGTTAGAATTATTATTATAAGAGCTATAAGTAATCCTGCAGAAGAGTGCTTCCACCCCTATCTTACTTCAGTGGCCACCAAGCTTGGGGAACTGGTGGGAAACTGGGGGTTTTGGGTGAGGTAGGCAAGGACAACTGGTTTATGGCTCCCCAAAAATGTCCAAATCATCATAAAATATATACTGGGGAAACTAGGGATTTCTCCAAAAAATCCTCCAATACCACTTATTAGGCAGGGGCATTTTAAACTAAATCCAAGCTACCATTGACCAAATCTCCCCTGAACCCCCAATATAAATTTCTTATCACTACGCAAAATCTCTAATTCTACACAAAATCTACTAACGCATCACAGATTCTCCTAGTGCCATGTAAGATCCCCAAACACCACACTTACTCTTCTATCACCACATTGAATTCCCCAGCAACATCCTATTGCCACATACAATCCCTTATCACCTCATGAAATTCCCTAACACCACAAACAATCTCCTTATGCCATTCGCAACCTTGTAACATCACATAATTATAATCTCCAATCGCCACAAAAATATGCTGAACATCACATAAATCTCCATAAGGCCATGTACGTTCTTTGCTAATGTAAGATGTTTTCTTTTAACTAACTATTATATTTTAAATTTTTAATAATTTTTTTTTTTAGAAATCTTTAGTTATGCCTGTTTTTTCTAATGTAGTGAATAGACAATTTCGGCGAGATATAAATCAGTTGTCTTTGCCTACTCAACCCAAAAAACCCCAGTTTCCCACCAGTCCCCCAAGGTTCACGGCCACTGGAGGTAGTTAGGGGTGGAGGCACTCTTCTGCTGAACTGTCTACAACTTTTTATGATGATACCTCTAACACAGGTAATGATAAATCTAATGGAATATGTTAAAAGATTAATAACTTCAATGGCATTCATTTACACTATCTAACTTTACAAAACCAAGCTAAAATTTTCATTGCACCCTTTAGAATTTTTTTTTTTAATTGCAGCCATCAGTGATGATAGTTTGATATATATGATTTTGGTTTAGGTCAAGGAGAAACACCCAGTGGTTTGGGAGGTGTTATCTCCCACTGTGCCTATGTAGTTCAGGTCTCCCTTGTAATTTTCAAATATGTTTCAAATATGATTTTTTGTGTGTGTAAATTGTAATAGAAACATATATTGTGTTAGTGATGGTGAACAGGGTGCTGGTGAGGGTTTATGTAACTATCGTCGAATGAAATGCTCGTTGAAACACCAATGGAGAACTCTCGTTGACGGTGGAAAACTCGTCGACGTGGAAATTTTTAACGACAGTTCCACTTTTAATACAGTAATCTCCCGTTTTTCCGTCGTTCTAATATCTGTCGTGCGACGTTATCCGGCGCCAGCAATTCAGCTTTATTGACCCTTTCACTGCTAACAGTATCTGTAGACGCGCTCTCGGGTCCGTACCAAGAGTCATGATGAAG
>JACEEZ010017651.1:57500-65000 GCA_016584305.1 Chionoecetes opilio
CTCTCCCCTCCACTTCTCTTCCCAATTGGTCATCCCCTCACTTCCCTCCATGCCTCCTCCCAGTCCTTCCTCTTCGATCTTTCCTCTTGCCTACATTAATCCAAAGCAAGGGCATGGGGAGAGAGAGAGAGAGAGAGAGAGAGAGAGAGAGAGAGAGAAGAGAGAGAGAGAGAGAGAGAGAGAGAGAGAGAGAGAGAGAGATGAGAGAGAGAGGAGAGGCCTATTGTGTCCAGCCTATTCTTTGACTACCATTAAACATGAGCTGGTCGGCTTTTCTTGTTAGCTTCGGCATAGCTTTTTTTTCCTTCCTTTTTTTTTTTATGTGGGATGGGATAGGGAGGGTGAGAGGCAGACTGTAAAGAGGGTTCTGAATGGGTACTTGAAAGATTATAGGTCCTAGGGCTTAATTGAAGCTTGGAATCTCTCTCTCTCTCTCTCTCTCTCTCTCTCTCTCTCTCTCTCTCTCTCTCTCTCTCTCTCTCTCTCTCTCTCTCTCTCTCTCTCTCTCTCTCTCTCTCTGACGTTGCTATTATTAATTATGAACGATCGTTATGCGAAACAATCACCCGAGAGAGAGAGAGAGAGAGAGAGAGAGAGAGAGAGAGAGAGAGAGAGAGAGAGAGAGAGAGAGAGAGAGAGAGAGAGAGAGAGAGAGAGAGGTGCACAAAGCGTTTGTGCCATGCTATCAAAGCTTGGCCACTGATGCATGAGTTGCCAAATATGTGTCAATAGCCTATACATTAATGAAGATATAGAGTAATATGTGAACTATCATTGTAAGTATCATTTTGAATCGTGACCTTTAAAATCCATCCTCTTGATCTATTCTTCCCCCTTCTTCATCTCCTCTTCCTCTTCCTCTTCATCCCTACATCGTTACATCGCTGCCTCAGAACGATAGGGTCCGTGTGCCACAGACGACCCAGGGTAGTTAAGACGCGGGTCTGGTTGGTAAAAAAAAGGAAGAAAAAAGTATTTAAAGCGCCAGAGAAGCACCCAATTTTCTTCCATATGCGATCTTTTTCTCATTAGCCTTGAGGCGGCTACTCGCGAGGCAAAATCTTGGAAAATGTTGGTCCCTTTTGATTGTGATCTGTCCTCGCGCGCGCTTTGTTTCCTGTTTTCTGTGTTGCTTTGGTCCAGATCCAAAGTTGCTCCAGGAGGTCTCTTAGATAATCTTGGTTGGTACTTGAATACAACATGGCTTCCTCCGCATCCTACAACTCTTACAACTCTTACAAAAAAAAATGTCATCATACCAAAATCACTTTGGTATGAAAAACCTCGCGAGTAGCCGCATTTGGTTGTGGGGCAAGGGATGGTCCAAGGTAGTGTGACGTGTCAATGTATACTATAGTTTTTTAATCTATTAGTTTCATATGGTGTTCATTCCAACCTGAACCCAGGAGACGGCAGGAGCCTGGGCGGGTTTGTGAACCAAGCGCTGAAAGGCTGCTGCTCAAGTCATAAATGAGTAATTTATATTCTAATTTCTATTTATTTATTTTTCTGTTTGTGTAGTCTTTACATTGATTTCAAAATTATGGCTTTTATTTATTGATTTGATTGATTTCGATTGTCTTTAATAAATTATCTATGCCATGGCAATAACTATAACAAAATTGGAATTCATCGTAAGAAATAAAAGATATATGATGAATAGCTCGGTCAGTGCATAGCTTATTTATATTGCCGACCTTGTCAAAGTGCGTAAGGGCAGCTTTCATCGATTTATTGATCATTAAATCTTTTATATCTTACGATAGACTGTAATTTTGTCATCAATATTGTCTTTGATATTTAAAGAAAATATTCCAAAGTGCCTTAATGTTAAAATGAGTGCAAAACATAAATTAGAGTAAAAATTTCGTACAATCGTTATCGTACAGAAGCAGCCTGTCAGCGCTTGGCTTACAAACCTGTCTGGGTTCCTGCCTTGTTATGTGCTCGGTGCAGGTTGGAATGTACAGGGTTTAGTGTTTCTCTATAATATTATATCCATGTGTATTACTGAATAAGAGTATCAAGATTTTTTCTTTTGGGTTTGAGAGAGAGAGAGAGAGAGAGAGAGAGAGAGAGAGAGAGAGAGAGAGAGAGAGAGAGAGAGAGAGAGAGAGAGAGAGAGAGAGAGAGAGAGAGAATATATTGAGAATTTTGCTTTCCCATTTGAGCTTCACTGGTCACCTCTGCAGTCACGCGTCCCTTTTCACCGTTCAGTGACGAACCGTTCCCGTTTGTTTTATTTCGGGAAAAGAACGATGTGCTGGGAATGGCGTCGTTCGCATGGGCAGGAGGTGCTCTATATGGGATAATACAGCGATCAGTGGTATTATTTTCGCCCTAATCACAACCCAGGATATTTTTTGAGGAGGGGTGGAAGGGAGGGAAAGAAGGCGGGTGGCAGAGAGCGTGTGAGCGACAGGCTCTCGCGTTCACCAGCGATAAGCCTTTCTAGCACGTAGATTCCTGCACTCGGGTCGCGCTGTGTTAGTACGCAGGTAAATGGTCGGCACTTAAAGGTAATTTGAAGGTGTGTTGCGCGTAAGGTAACACTTAGAAGATACGGGAATGTGCTGGGCTTTGATCCTGTAGGAAGGTCTGTGTTATGGTCGACTGACTCGCTTCGCCACGCATTAAACAGAGGCAGGCATTGGATTCCCGTGTTATTTTAGTCTTGTTTGCCTTGCGCGGTGCAAACATTGCGGTCTGTCATGCGGCGGGCGGAGGCTCGTGCCCGTGGATCACACACGGAATTAACTAACGCTTTTTTCTTCTCTTTGTCATGACCGATCTCGTCGCGGATATTTTCTTCATAATTACAGCTTTTAATCTTTTAGTTTTCACCCCCTTTGCCCCTAGTCCCTCCTCCTCCTCCTCCTCCTCCTCCTTTAGTTTCTCTGTCATCCAGCGTGTTTTAGACCAGCAGGGAGGTGATAAGGGGCAGCTCTTGAGGCACCAACACAAAGAAAATAATATGAGCGTTGTTACGTCTAACTACTGATATCTTCCTTCGTGTGTGTGTGTGTGTGTGTTGTGTGTGTGTGTGTGTGTGTGTGTGTGTGTGTGTGTGTGTGTGTGTGTGTGTGTGTGTGTGTACTATGCTCCAGGCTCTTGAGTCCCAGTAAGCCAGGCCAATTGCAGGGAAATGTCAGTGTGAATGGGATAAACAGAGGAGATATATTAAGAATGTTTGCCTAGCGAGATGTGACGAGTGAAGTTTGAACAGTGACGACAAAAGACTGTGGGCGGAAATGTGGAAGGCGACAGTGCATTGTAAGGAATGAGAGAGAGAGAGAGAGAGAGAAGAGAGGAAGAGAGAGAGAGAGAGAGAGAGAAGGAGAGAGAGAGAGAGAGAGGAGAGAGGGAGAGAAGAGAGGAGAGAGAGAAAGAGAGAGAGAGAGAGAGAGAGAGAGAGAATTTTTTTTTCTTTTTTTTTTTCTTGTTTCTTTCTACAGAATATTGTGGTGTTATAACAAAATAACGTCGTTTTGAGAGTCATTTCAATCTTACATTATTGTTGCAGTCACATTTACTGATACTGATACTGAGCAAAAACAACCGATGCTAGTTTATCAAACATTTCATTGCTTATGTGTGTGTGTATATAATGGTAATTCGATTGGCGGAAGAAACTGTTGGTTTATATACATTCCTCCTTTAGGTCTAATAACTTGCCGATTCTGCCTTATACAGAACTTTGTATTTATTATTTTGTACGTATGAGAGGAGGAAAACAATGTCCTGGTGGTTATAATTATTCCTGTGTGCCTCCTGTCCTGCAGTCTCCCCTCCGCCATGTTGGCGCCTTATGAATAATAATATGGTTTTGTGCCGTCTCGGCCAGCTGGTGGCGGTGAGGCGACGCCGTAATCCACATGAATATTCTTACTCACCCACCCGCCACTACCACCTTAGTTTCCACCGCTACCTACGTACGTACTCAACCAACGCCACCCTGCACATGTCAAAAGCAATGTACAAGCATTTTCCGTTCTCGAAGATCATCTTTTGTTTATGTGATTTCCTTAAATTTTGCCAGTAACCTCAATCGTCGCATACACGATTGAGGTTTGCATATTATTTTATTTGGTTTCTCCATTTTCCTTTTGTATATATTTTTTTCGTAAGCCGCACGCCTGTATACTACCTTTCGGGGTGTGATATAGACCATTTGTGGTCTTCAGACAAGGGTCCACACACACACACACACACACGCACACGCACACGCACACGCACACGCACACACACACCACACACACACGCACACGCACACGCACACGCACACGCACACGCACCACACACACACACACACACACACACACACACACACACACACACAGGAGTAAGGGATCGCCACCCTCAGCTCGTACCGGAATTTTGCGGTCACATGTCAGCTTTACATTGCATACTTTTTCTCTGCAAGGTGAATATAAACTATAGCGTGAAAGGAGAGAAGTCCTTTTTATCTTCGCCCGGCCATGGATTCGAACCACTGTCGTTTTGGTTTTGAGCCTAGCGTATGATATATATCTATAATAATATAAGCGAAAGTGTGTCTGTGTGTGTGTCTGTGTGTGTGTGTGTGTGTCCGCGATAGGTGCCTCCCCCCGTGGCGCAATCCCATCATATGGCACAGTTTTGGAACCGGGTCGAGCAGGGGAACATTTTAAGTCCAATTATAGGATGATCCGATCACTTTTATTTTTATTTTTTTTAAATTTTAGTAGCCTATTAGCGAGAATTGTGAAGAACAAAAGTGGGTTGCGAGAATTGAGAAAACCTTGATGTAGGGTGATGGGTAATGGGTGAGTGAATGGGTAATGGGTATGGGGTGATGGGTGAGTGAATGGGTGGGGGGTGATGGGTGATGGGTGAGGGAATAGGTGGGGGGTGATGGGTAATGGGTGAGTGAATGGGTGTGTGGTGATGGGTAATGGGTGAGTGAATGGGTGGGGCGTGATGGGTAATGGGTTAGTGAATGGGTGTGTGGTGATGGGTAAGGCGTTAATACATACATTTCTACATCCATGATTTCAGGAAAGTTAGAAGGGGCTATCTGGAGAGTCTGTGTTTGGTGGGCCTTTGGCCCACCAATAGCCCTCCGCAGGAGCTAGCCAAAAAGTCCGCCCAGAGGGCGGCTTTTCGGCTAGTATATATATATATATATATATAGCTACACACAGATGTATGTATGTATGTGTGTACAAAACTGTACATCAACAAATTCTTCATATCTGTGCTTGTGCTTTTTAAGGTGCCAGACTTATACTCTCATTTTTTCATTTTTTCTTCTTGCATCCTTAACATGAAACTGAAGTTCATACGGTGGCGAGTCTTATAATTATTCACTAGCATGGGTTATAAATAGGTTGAAGTCTCCAAAGAAAAATAATAAGGGGGGTCCGGGCGGGGGAGGGGGCCCCCCCTCCCCCTTCCCCCCCCTTTTCCCCCCCCCCTTTCTTACCCCCCCCCAAAAAAAAGGATAGCAGGGGGGGGGAAAAAAAAGGGGGGGGGGGGGAAAAATAAAAAATTTGGGGAAAAAGGGAAAAAGGGGGAAAAAATAGGAAAAAGGTAAAGGAATGAGTAAAGGGTTTTCCTTAAAAGTAGAAAAAAAAGGGGGGGAAAAAAGAAGCTGAAAAAGGGAGGAATAAAAGGAAAAAAAATTGAAGTTTTAAAAAAGGGAGAAAAAAAAAAAAATTTTTTAAAAAAAAAGGGAAGAAAAAAGGAAAACAGAAAAAAAAGGGGGGAAAGAAAATGAAAAAAGGAAAAAAAACGGGGGGTTAAAAGGAATTTAAAAAAACCCCTTAATTTTAAAAAAAAAAGGGGAAAAATTTTTCGGGGGAAGGGGGGGGCACGCCCAAAAGGGGCGGGGGGGGAAAAATTTTTTGGGTGAAAGAGGGGGAAAAAAAAAAAGGGGGGTGGGGATGAACCATAAAAAAAAGGGGAAAAGAAGGGGGGAAAGGAATTGAAAAAGGGGGAAGGGGGAGGATAGAAGTGAAGGGGGGGGGAAGGGGGGGAAGGCGACAAGGGGGGGGAAGGGGAGGGACAGAGGGGAAGGGGAGGGGAGGGGGGGGAAGGAAGGGGAAAGGGAAGGAGGGGGGGGGGGGGGGGGAAGGGAAAGGCAAGGGAGGGGGGGGGGGGGGGAAGGAAGGGAGAGGTAAGGGGGGGGGGGGGGGGGGGAGGAAGGGGGGGGGGGAGGGGGAGGGGAGGGGAAGGGAGGGGGGGGGGAAAGGGAGGGGGGGGGAGGAAGGCAGGGGGGGGGGAAAGGGGGAAAGGGGGGGGAGCAAGGGAGGGAAAAGAAGGGGGGGGGGGGGAGGGGGAAGGAAAGGGGGGAAGGGGCAAGGGGGTTTGAGTGTTGGGGGAAAAAATTTTGGGGGAAAATTTTTAGGGTGATTTCAAAAGAAAAAGGGGGGGGAGGGAGGGGGGGGAAAGAAGGGGGTAAAAATTTTAAAGTGGGGGTGAGTATTACGGGAATTACAACTTTTCACCATACGTCTATAGAAACGGGAACGCTAATAGTGGTGTCTCGTCTGTCCACCGAAGAAAACATTACTTACCTATTTATGGGTCTCTCTTTTTCCTCCCCCCCTTCTCTCTCTCTCTCTCCTCTCTCTCTCTCTCTCTCTCTCTCTCTCTCTCTCTCTCTCTCTCTCGTATTCTGCGCTTTCTTGGCCTTATTTCTTAATTTTGACAAAAGAACCAATGTGAAAAGAATGAATTTTAATCTCAGGTCTTCAACGTTTAATTCCAAAGAAGAGTAAGAAAATCAGATTATCGTCATTGCATTTTGTTGATAGAAATTAGATGTTATTGAATTATCCTGAAAAAGTTGAAGCCTTATTGAATTTCACAGTTGAAAGCACGTCGTATTATACAAGATTATAGTACTTCATGGTTCAAAAAGTTCTGCAGGTGAAGTGTAGTTGTTCTTAAATTCTGAGAATGAAGTGTACCCGTTCTCAAATCTCACATTACACTTCTTATAATGAGGCCAAGTGATAAGGGGGCGAAGGGAAAGGGGTTGGGGGGGGACGGTGGAGGCTTTTCGTGAGATGGGGGGCGGCGGGGGGGGGGGGGGGGGGCGAAGGCAGGCATGACTTCCCTGTTTCGTGACCGTAATATTTATAATTTGAAGTCTCCACTCACTGATTTATTGCCCGGACTTCCAGGGCGGTGCAAATCTATGCTTGTACTTTTCCTCTGAAGGCACCTCGCGCGCCGCCAACTTTCTGTGCCTGGTGGATGTCGTTTTCGGTGGATTTATTGCTTATTTCCGCATTTCAAATCATGCATGCTACTTATACTTACACGGTTATGGTTTGCGTGCTCGTGTTTTATACTCTCTCTCTCTCTCTCTCTCTCTCTCCCCTCTCTCCCCTCTTTTTTTTTCTCTTTTTCTCCCTCCCTCCCTCCCTCCCTTTTTTTTTCCTCCCTCCCTCCCTCCCCCCCTCCTCTCCCCCCCTCCCCCCTCTCCCCCCCTCCTCCCTCTCGTCTCTCTCG
>JACEEZ010017651.1:67500-75000 GCA_016584305.1 Chionoecetes opilio
GGAGGGGAGGAGGAGGAGGAGGAGGAGGAGGCGTGCCTGGTGCCATACTGTCTGGAGCAGCAAGGGTGTGCAGACGATAGTGTGTAATAGCAATACTTATTAAAGAGGAAGAAGAGGAAGGAAAGAGAACCAGGAAAAGGAAGATGAGAGAAAGAGGGAAGCAGAGGAAGAGGAAAGGAGAAGTAGTAGACTAGACAAAATCGTTCTCTCATTTTGCTATCTATACCTTCTCTCCCCCCCCCTTCCTTCATTCCTTCCTTTCTTTCTTTTTCTCATTTTTACAGCTGTCAACCTTCCCCCCCCCCCCCGTCCTTCCTTCCTTCTTTTCTTTCTTTTTTTTCATTTTTTACAGTTGTCAACCTTTCCTCCCCCCCTTCCTTCATTCCTATCCTTTCTTTCTTTTCTCATTTGCTACGAGTTGATCAACCTTTCCCCCCCCCCCGTCCTTCCTTCCTTCCTTTCTTTTCTTTTTTCATTTTTACAATTGTCAACCTTTTCTACCCCCCTCGGGCGGCCTCGCAGCACAAGACTTTCTACTCATTCTCATCCCTATTCTGTCTATCTTCCTAATGCAAGAGTTAATCAGTATCTTTACCCTTTCCTTCATTCCTTCCTTTCTTTCTTTTTCTCACTTTTTACAGCTGTCAACCTTTTCTCCCCCCTTCCTTCCTTCCTTCCTTCCTTTCTTTCTTTTTCTCACTTTTACAGCTGTTCAACCTTTTTCTCACCCCCTTCCTTCTTTTCCTGTCCTGTTCTTTCTTTTTCTCCTATGTAACAGCTGTCAACCTTTTTCCCCCCTATCCTTCCTTCCTTCTGACCTTCCTTCTTTTCTTTCTTTTTCATTTTTACAGTTGTTAACCTTTTCTCCCCCCCCCTTCCTCATTCCTTCCTTTGTCTTTCTTTTTCCATTTTTACAGCGGGTCAACCTTTTCCCCCCCCTTCCTTCATTCCTTCTTTTCTTTCTTTTTCTCATTTTTACAGCTGTTGTCTCTACCGTCTATTTCCGTCAACTGGTTTCTTACTTTCCTTTTTTCATTCCTTTTCTCGACCCTTCCTCGTTTCGTTATTAACTACTCTTTCCTCCTATACGTAATCACTTCTGTATTTTAACCCATGATTATCCTTTTATAGACCTTAAACATCTCTCATTCTCCTTCATTTTGTTCTACCTTTGATCTCCTTTCCTCTCTCCCTCCTGCCCCTTCCTCGTCCTGCCTCCTACACTAACTAGGGAGGTAAACTACGTCTTTTATTAGCCAATCTTTGACACGTGGCCCTTCCTCCATGTCCTGCACGGAACTACTTTGACCCTGGTGACCCCGTCTTGTCGGACAGGTGGAGTTGTAACCCCTTGTGACCCAGAACGTAATTTCTATTGTAATTTGGCTACCATTAGACGATTTTTAGTGAATATAAGTAATATTTTATAGATATGACCTGTTTAATATCCTTGTCCACTATCTTATTTGGTATATTTAGTTACTTTTTCACAATTTTATGGCAAACAACATACGATTTCATATAGGAAAGGAAGCCTGAAAGGGTTAACATTGGAAAATAGTACTATAAAAATCTAATTTGGTTTCCCGTGAGAACATGAAGCTCCCCCTGTAGTGTGGGAAGAAAATAGGGAAATAAGAAAATGGAATGGTGCCAAGTGTCCTCTTAAGACTTAATATCACAACGATGTTATTGCCGACTCAAAGCGGTTTCGTGAAATTTATTCTTTGATATAGTGTGGTCTCTTAAATATGTAATCTTGCGGTCTTATGGCAGACTTAGTGTTTGGAATGTCGCTCTGTATTGGTGGTCGTTGATATCGTATTTCCCTGTGATGGTTTATGTAAAAAAAACCTCTGTAGCGTGAGTTTAGTGAGCCGCGCACATACACTCTTAGAAAAAAAGGGTAGGAAAAGGTTAGAAAAAGGGTGTTTGTAGTGATGAAATACTACTACCCTTTTTCTACCCTTACGAATATACCCTTTCAGATCGACGCAAATATACCCTTTTCCAACCCTCTCGTCTAAAAAGGGTAGATAAAGGGTAGATGAAGGGTATAATCGGCAGCATCTACCCTACAGCCTGGACATAGGGTTTAAAAAGGGTAGCGATGGTGCGATGTAACAATTCTACCCTTAATGTACCCCCATTTCTGAGAGTGTAGCGTGAGTTTAGTGAGCCGCGCAGGTATACGTTTCTTGATGTATGCTTTTGTAGTGGTTACCCTTGTCATTTTTGTCTGTGAAGGGCACTTGGTCAGATATCAAGTTACTCATGCAAGACTCACACTTAAGAGCCTCGCGTGAGAAAAATTCATTACAGTATTGAACAGCGGGTTACTAGTTACAGCATGCACGAGTGTAATACATTGCATGACGGTCTCACTCCACTCAGCATACTTGGAAGTACCGCGCTTACCCCCCCCACCCCCACCCCCACCCACACACACACACACACACACACACACACACACACACACACACACACACACACACACACACCACACACACACACACACACACTAACACAACACACACACACACACACACACACACACACACACACACACACACACACACACACACCACACACACACACACACACACACACACACACACACACACACACCGTCTAGGCTTTCTTATCGAGTCATTGCTGCAAGTACTGTTCCTGGTCTGTTCTTAACGCAATCCTACACGATAGCACAGTGCAGGACTTAAGTAGCGTACCTACTAACTAAGGGATACTATTTAATACATTCTTCAGGATTCTAAACCATCGCAAACGTGGGACCATTAGAATCGTACCCACGGAAGTGATCAACAGTACACAAGGTCGTGCAAATGTCGTGCACACACACACACTGTCACACACACACACACACACACACACACACACACACACACACACACACACACACACACACACACACACCACACCACACACCACACACACCACACACACACACACACACCACACACACACACACACACACACACACACACACACACCACACACACACACACACACACACTTACTTAGGGGAACTCGGTAATGTAAAGGATAGCACGCTCGGCTCACAACCGAGAAGTCCCAGGTTCGATCCCCGGGCGGAGCGAAGACAGACGAGCGGTCTTCTTAAAACCCGAGCCCCTGTCCACCCAGCAGTGAATGGGTACCGGGTGTTAGCCGGGGGTTTGTGACCCCCCTCCCGGGGTGGTGGCTTCGGCCAACACTAAGCACTAAGGATGAATGATAAAATAAATGTTGATATGGAGACGGGGCCATACGAGCGTTGCTCAGACCCTGTAAAATACAACTAGATGAACAACTAGATGAATACACACACACACACACACACACACATACACACACACACACACACACACACACACACACACACACACACACACACACACACACACACACACACTGAGTCTAGACATCCGTACTCAGGCGTCGGGAAGAGCACACCAGGAACCACGGTGCTTCCTCTCTCAATTGGACCAAAGGTTATCATGTTGCGGAAAGAGATTTTGCCTCTAAATCTTACTAAGGAGACGCAAGATGCTCGTTTTGCAAGACAGGGATGGAGAGTCAGCGGGATGATAGGAGGGAGGACAGAGAGGAAAGATGGACAGAGGTAAGGAGGGAGAAAATACATGAAAGTTGAAATGGATGAGAAATACGAAGGAGGTGAAGATCGGATGGGTGATGGAGGAGGTGTAAAAAGAGTAGAGGAGAGTGAATGAGAGATAAAAAGACAACGAAGAGGAGAGGGTGCGAGAAAGAAGGGAGAGGAAGGAAAGGGAGATAGGAGAAAAAATAGTACTCTTAAGGAGGGTTATGACAGTAGCCATTCCTTCATTTTTTCTCCCAATCCTCCACGAAGGGTCTGAGTTTGCAGAAAAGGGAGGAAAAAAAGGAGGAGGAGGAGGAGGAAGAAGACGAGGATAAGAAGGAGTTGAAGAAGAAAAAGAAGGACTAATCTAAAAGATTTATCATTTCACACGAGTAAAATTTTGTGTATTTATTCATGAAGCTATCTATTTATATTTGTGATTGTCTATCTTTCTATCTATCTATGTCTGTCTATCTACCTATCTATCTTTGTCTCTATAACTAGTTATCTATTCATTTCTATCTATTCACCTACGTGTCTGTCTATCTAGCGTTACTCCGCCAGGCTTGATAATGACAATCACGGCTCTGTACCGGAAGGACGGGAAACTGCAATCGTGTTTACCTGTGTGTTTGGGTCTTACCTGACGCATTAATGAAGCTCCCACCTGTCTGACTCACCTGCCTGGCTGGGGGTGAGGAAGGGAGGGAGGGAAGGTAGATGAGAGGCAGGGAGAGAAGAGAAGACGCGAGGAAAGGATATAAACGGAGGAGGGATAAGAAGAAGGGGAGGAGAGGAATTGTAGGATTGTAAATTAGATGTGTGTGTGTGTGTGTGTGTATGTGTGTGTGTATTCATCTCATCTAGTTGTATTTTACAGGGCCAGAGCAATGCTCGTATGGCCCCGTCTCCATATCAACATTTTTTCATATCATTCATCCTTAGTGCTTTGTGTTGGCCGAAGCCAGCACCCCGGAGAGCAGGTCACAAACCCCGGCTAACACCCGGTACCCATTCACTGCTGGGTGGACAGGGGCTCAGGTTTTAAGGAAACAACCCATTTGTTTCCGCTCCGCCCGGGGATCGAACCCGGGACTTCTCGGTTGTGGACCGAGCGTGCTATCCCTTACACCACGGAGTACCTTACCACCACGGATAGTGTGTGTGCTATCCCACACACACACCACGTGTGTGTGTGTGTGTGTGTGTGTGTGTGTGTGTGTGTATGTATGTGTATTTGTCTATGTACGTTTGTGTGCCTATGTCTGTCTGGAGCCTTGTTCTATGGTATCCTGTCCATGCACATTTATATTTACAATAGTAGTAATAACTAGTTCCGCAGACACCCTCGTTACCCTTGGACCCACAGGTCTCCTGGAATCTGTTCTTTCAACGTAATCCTATGTAATCCTCCCCCACCTTTTCTTTCTCCTCGTCCATTTCCTTTTGGGTCACCCCTTCCCCCCCACCGAGATCAGTGTGGCCCATTGACCTGACCTAATGTTGCCGCGGCAATGGTGGACCTTAATGGAAAAGTTACCCCTAATAACGAGCCCATTTTTCCATTCTGCGACGTGTGGTGTTTGTCTGTCTGTGTTTATGACTGTGTTTGGTAGTGATTGTGTGTGTGTGTGTGTGTGTGTGTGTGTGTGTTGTGTGTGTGTGTGTGTGTGTGTGTGTGTGTGTGTGTGTGTGAGAGTGTGTGTGTGTGGTTCGGTGGGTGGGTGTAAGTGTGGATAGAGATGCACCTCCACGTAACAAGAAAAAATATTTGTAAAATAGTAACGACTTTCATGAAGAAAAATAAACAAACAAGGTAAAAAGAACCAAGCAAGCAAAAGATGAAGAGAGATAAAAATAATGAAAAACAAAAACGCGCCACACACACACACACACACACACACACACACACACACACACACACACACACACACACACACACACACACACACACACACACACACAACAACACACACACAAACACACACAAACACACACACACACACACACCACCACACACCACACACCACACACACACACAACACACACATACACACACACACACACACACACACACACACACACACACACACACACAATACACACACACACCACACACACACACACACACACCACACACCACACACACACACACACACACACACACACACACACACACACACACACAACACACACACACACACACACACACCACACACACACACACACACACCACACACACACACACACACACACACACACACACACACAAGAAAGAAAAGAAAAGCTCCACCGCCACTATGAAAATAAAAATATAATGCAACACAGGGAGTAAAAAAAAGAACGGAAAGAAGAAAAAGAAAAATTTGAAAACCTCCCGAACACTTAGTTAATCCTCAAGGTCCATCATGCGTTTATGTATCGAAATTCCCTTGTTTCTGAAGGGAAGGGATGGGATGGCTAGAGGCAGACGGCGTACGCTCTTGTCAACAAAATACCTGGAATATTCCTTACCAGGGGGTACTTTAGCTTCCCAAGGGAGAATGTGGCCCCTGGGGTGATGATAGATTGAGTACCAGGGGGGAGTACGGTGTCTCGGGGCGAAAGGGAGAGAGAAAGGAAGGAATAGAGGGAGGCAGGTAGGGAAAGGTGTTGGCGAAGGAAGAGCATCTATAAAGGATAAGAAGGGATGGCTGAGGGGTAATACCTTGTCTTATCCTTGTCACAATTTTAATTCTAATAGCCATAGACTCTGCAGTTCATGTTACTCTTCTGCGTATTTTATTTTTATTTCATTCTTTAAACAAAAATTACAATAAGGTTTAAAGTTACACGTTGTATGTGCAACTATTTTAAAAGCCTATACCATAGACCACTGTATACCTGGACTGTTCACGCGACAATGTTTTGAATTGCGGGGCTGCATAGGGGCCTGCGGGGCGCCCGACAAAGAGATATAGTGGCCTATGGACTATCATATAGACTGGTTTATCAGTATATATGATATACTGTAATCTTCGTAAATGTATGATCTATAATATTATCAAATAAAAAAACAGTAAAACACGCTAAAGAAATGCCATTACGAGACTATGAAGAAATATGCATGAACTTAATATTCACTTAACTCTTCGCCATTTAAAACTTTGCGAGTCAACTTTTATCATGAAGGGTATCAATAGAAGCGCAATTTTATTAGCTTTCCATTGCTATATTTCGTCATCTGATAAATTAATTAGAACCATGCATAAATTAGCGTTAAATAGATAAATAAAATCATCAATCGGGTAATTTTCCCGATTGATGATGTTATTTATTTACTTATATATTTAGTTTTCTGATAAATGAATTAGTACCATGTATAAATTAGCGTTGACTAAATAAATAACCTCATCAATCGGGAAAACTACCCGATTGATGATTTTATTTATTTAGTTAACGCTAATTTATGCATGGTACTAATTCATTTATCAGATAACGAAATATAGCAATGGAAAGCTAATAAAATTTCGCTTCTATTGATACCCTTCATGATAAAAGTTGACTCACAAAGTTTTAAATGGCAAAGTTTTAAATGGCGAAGAGTTTAAGTGAATATTAAGTTCATGAATATTTCTTCAGAGTCTCGTAATGGCTTTTCTTTAGCGTGATTTACTGTTTTTTATTTGATAATATTATAGAACAAACATTTACGAAGATTACAGTATATCATATATACTGATAAACCAGTCTATATGATCCGTATATATATACATGAATCCGAGCGGCCCTCCGACTTCAGGCCCTTGTCCGACAGGCCGATATTCCGTGCGCAGTCCAGGTATACAGTGGTCTATGCCTATACATAAAAAGAGATATACAATAAGGTCATAGCATAC